>JANJGK010003577.1:0-83206 GCA_039081455.1 Macrobrachium rosenbergii | reverse complement strand
ATCAGTAAGCTACAAACGTCCTTTAATATCCAATTCGGTCTCTGATTGTAGATGAATCACAGTGATGTGATAAAAAGTCATAATATGGCTGCGTGCGACAAACGCACTACACGGTCAACATGGCAGAGGTGGGTGGATATCGTCTCCAAATACAAACACCTGAGTTCGACGGGGGATTTGTACATGTGAGCCGATATCCACTTATACCTCACTTGCTGGCCGTGTGGGTTAATGTGTCCACTGCACTCCTGAGTTCTTGTCCTTCGCTGGTTCGAGCCCATGGGACGACGAACTTATCAACTAAAAAATTCCCCTTCGGTAACATATATGAAAATATATTATTTCTGAGGTAGAGAGAATTGGATATTAAAGGATGTTTGTAGCTTACTGATTGTATATGAATCACGGTGATGTGATAAAAAGTCATAATATGGCTGCATGCGACAAACGCACTACACGGTCAACATGGCAGAGGTGGGTGGATAACGTCTCCAAATACAAACACCTGAGTTCGACGTGGGATTTGTACATGGGAGCCGATATCCACTTATACCTCACTTGCTGGCCATGTGGGTTAATGCGTCCACTGTAGTCCTGAGTTCTTGTCCTTCGCTGGTTCGAGCCCATGGGACGACGAACTTATTATCAACTAAAAAATTCCCCTTCTGTAACATATATGAAAATATATTATTTCCGACGTAGAGCGAATTGGAATAAAAGGACGCTTGTGGCTTACTGATAATATATATATATAATATATATATATATATATATATATATATATATATATATATATATATAAATATATATATATATATATATATTATATATATATAATGTATATATATATATATATATATTATATATATATATATATTATATATATATATATATATATATATATATATATATATATATATATATATATATATATATATATATATATATATATTATATATTATATATATATATATATATATATATATATATATATATATATATATATATATATATATAGGCTATATATATATATATATATATATATATATATATATATATATATATATATATATATATATATATATATATGTATATATATGTATATATATATATATATATATATATATATATATATATATATATATATATATATATATATATATATATATTATATATTATAATGTATATATATATATATATATATATATATATATATATATATATATATATATATATATATTATAATGTATATATATATATATATATATATATATATATATATATATATATATATATATATATATATATATATATATATATATAAATATATATATATATATATATATATATATATATATATATATATATATATATATATATATATTATATATATATATATATATATATATATATATATATATATATATATATATATATATATATATATATATATATATATATTATATATATATATATATATATATATATGTATGTATATATATATATATATATATATATATATATATTATATATATATATATATATATATATATATATATATATAATATATATATATATATATATATATATATATATATATATATATACATAATTTAACTATTCACATTAGTGCTAGAAGTTCTTAAGATTTGAGAGGGGTCTACCTTAGAAATCATTTCTTGTCTTCTTTTGCCCATGAAAGCTCTCGAACTGTCTGAACTTCCTCCATAATCCTCATGACAGACTAAAAAAGGGACGATGATTCATGACAAAACAGCAAATGCAGTGGAGGGTGAGGGTTGGGGAAAGGGGTGGATGGGTCGGGTCAGGTCAGGTCAGGTCAGGTCAGGGTCAGTACCTGGAATGAGGCGAGGGCCACTCGGATTCTGGACATTTACGATTCCGAAAAAACCTCCGAGAAATAGAATGACTCCCCTCCGTCCTTTCGTTCACCTCCAAAATTACTTCATTCGAGGACACTGAGATACTGATGATATATTTGCGGTGCCAAATGAGCAGACCAAAATTCAGGGGGTCCATCTGGAGCCTCATGGCCCTAGTGGTAGGAGGAGGAGGAGGAGGAGGATTCCTCTCTCTGCTAAAGGGACATCAACAAAGTCTTTGGCGTCTTCTTCTTCTTCTTCTTCTTCTTCACATGTTCAATTTGCATCCTGCTTCAGGCCATTACTCGACCATGTTCAGGGGCAATGCGGAATCTGGAGGCCCTGGTAGTGTTGCATCACCACTTGTGGATGGTTGTGACGCCATTGGTGTGGTTTTCCCTTAACTGCATTCAGGCATTGCAAATGGACAAAATCAATGCCCACCAACATGCACCACCGTCCCCAGTCGACAGGTCACCCTCCATTCCACCTGTCAGGTCAATTTCAGGTCAATGCTCTCTTTGGAAGGTGAGGTATATCTATACCAAGGCTCATGACCCCCAAAAGAGAGAGGGGGAGGGGATCAGGTGAAGCCACTTTTCAAAAGGTAGTTTGAGACAGTCTCAGCTTTTCCAATTTTCTTCTTCCAGCTTGGTCCTGCTCACGAAGGATTGGGGTTGAGTGTAATGTGTGTGTGTGTGTGTGTGTGTTGATTTATTCACGGTTTAGAAAATGAGTGACGTCACGGTCCCCATAGACACACGTGGTCGAACCAAAGCAGAGCATTAATTAGTCTAGCGCTTTCTCTCTCCAAGTGAGTTCGACACCAGAACGCTTTGTATGCTCGTGTCATCCTCCTTTTCTTCATTTATTCACTCTTCACCTGAAATGCTAAACCGCTGCTCTGTACTTAGGTGTCTCAACACTTACATATAAACAACAGGATCAAATGTAAAATATCACAGTTTTCCAAAGAAAAATGTTATAGAGACCAGTGGGTACCAGCTTGTCGTAGAGCAGATACATTCAACACAGACTATGCACTTATTTTCTGTATTCATTTTAAATCACAAGATTACAAAGATGATATGAAGTCATCATGACCATCCAAATGCAGTCAACTTCAAATTGAGGACAGGCAATCAAAGTTTTAGGTGAAAAGAGCAAAAATGTCACAAGTCATGAAATTCTCTGTGAACGTGATATATGCATTAAAAAATGCGACTGCCACCTCTTCCACTGTTTTATGCTTCAACGGAAAAATTTCTACAAACCTAGTTAATTCATCAACAACCACCATAACTAGATTCACAGAAATTGCTTAAAAGGTCCATATGGATTCGGGACCAAGGTCTGCTAGGAATCGGGAATGAACCCAATTTACAAGAAAAAACCCTCGGCTTACATGCATTACAAACTGAACAACCTCTCACAAAGTCTTCCACTGACATGAGTATATTCTTCCAAAAGAATTGTCCCCTATATTCTGATACGTTTTCTCATTCACCAAATGCGGACTGCTAGACCTATAGTGAACAATATCCAGCACTGTATAGGTACAAAACTCCTAGGAACAACTATTTGCGTCTTATCACCCTTATCCTCATCATTCCTGTCTGTATCTAATTTTCCTAACTAACAAATTACCCTCTAATTCAAGCCCTGCAAAAGGCAGCTTATTGCCCTTCCTAACTAATTCCCCTCTAAGTAACGCTTTTGTATCTGCCAAAATCTTATCCTCATCTTACCTAACATCTACTAAACTAATATCCCAGTCTATGCAATCTCCCGATACTTAACATAAATGTGTACCATCTGCACCAGAAAAACTTCTACTAAGGGTGTCCGCTACAACATTATGTCTTCCCTCGATATACCTAAGCTTGGCATCAAAATCCCTGATTGTTAGATACCACCTAGCCCTTTTTTGGGAAAGATCCGGCTTATTAAAAAGATCCAACAATGGCTTATGATCCGTCAGGACCTCGGCTTGATTGCCCATCAATAACATTTTAAATGTACCAAACAAGACACTACGGCAAAGGCCTCTTTTGTCTACTACCGACCATTACCGTTCATTACTACTTCGTGTCTTAAACTTCCCACTGTAAAATGCAATTGGATGGAGTCTTCCATCGAACTTCTGCATAAGGCATGCCTCTATACCATCATAACTAGCGTCCATTACCAATGTGAAAGGACGTTCCAAATCAAGAAGCTTCAACACTGGGGGATTCACTAAGGCATCCTTAATCTTCTGAAAAGCTACTTGCTGTCCATCTCTCCATACAAACTGCACATCATCCATCAGGACATCCGTCAAGGGAGATGCTTGAACAGAAAAACCCTTCACAAACCTACGGAAAAATCCAGCCAAACCTAAGGATGATCGAATCTGTTTCTTATTCTTGGGAGTAGCAAAATCTACAATTGCCCTAACTTTATCATCATTCACTCTAACACACCCTTTAGAATGACATGACCCAAATATACTACCTGCCTCTTCAAAAAATTATACTTAGCTAATTTTACCTTCAAACTTGCTAACCTAAGCCTCCTAAAAACCTCCCGAAAAACCTCTTAATGTTCTTCTACCGCATCAGTGGCAACTCTGATATCGTCCATATATAAGTAAATGGACTTCCCTAACAAGCCATGCAAAACAGTATTCATTAGCCTAGTAAATATCATCAGATTGCCTAAAGCCCCGTACACACTATGCATCATGATGCACGCAGTGTTGAATGGATGTGTTGAAAAACCAGTTTTTCAACACGAAGCCGCATCACCAACGCGTTGATGGGCTAGACCGATTTCATGTGTCTGCTCAGTGTTGCAGCAGCAGTCAGAGGGGGAGGATGTCCACTCAGCTTCAGTGCCGATGGCCCACTCACCACCACCCTCCAAACCCCTTGAATGGACAAGGACCAACACTCTATACTGTTGTATTTTCCAGCTTTAAATTGAGTGTTTGGTGGCTGGGATGCTTGGGAAGATATATATATATATATATATATATATATATATATATATATATATATATATATATATATATATATATATATATATATATATATATATATATATATATATATATATATATATTTATTTATATATATATATATATATATATATATATATATATATATATATATATATATATATATATATATATATATATATATATATATATATATATATATATATATATATATATGTAAAATCTACTGGTCACTTTTACCAGACACATATGTAATTCTAATAGCCACAATGCCCTCTTAACTTCTCGAATTCTTCGCGCTTTTTTTGGATATGCTTGTAACTACGAAGCCGTAAGATGCAAATGCAAGAAATTGAAGAGACTGTGATTGCCGGTCGCGGGAAATGAACCTGCATCACCATGACCACAAGGAGATCAAGTTGCCGACCTGACCACGAGATGGATAAAAGTCTATTACCTCTCGTACATACATATACCTGTTGTTTTCAGATATATTTATTATAGCTGGAATAGACCCATCCTCACCATTGTAGCCAACTGGGTAATCGTTTTTATTGCTTTTTTAGGCTGAAATATATATGTAGAATCTACTGGTCACTTTTACCACACACATATGTAATTCTAATAGCCACAATGCCCTCTTAACTTCTCGAAAACTTCGCTCTTTTTTTGAGAAGTGAAGTGTGGCTGTTAGAATTACAAATGTGTCTGGTAAAAGTGACCAGTAGATTCTATATATATATTTCAGCCTAAAAAAGCAATAAAAACTATTGCCCACTTGGCTACGATGGTGAAGATGGGTCTTTTCCAGCTCTAGTAAATATATCTGAAAACGACAGGTAGGCTACATGTATGTACAAGAGGTAATAGACTTTTATCCTTCTTGTGGTCAGGTCGGCAACGCGACCTCCTTGTGGTCATGGTGATGCTGGTTCATTTCCCGCGACCGGCAATCACAGTCTCTTCAATTTCTTGCATTTGCATCTTACGGCTTCGTAGTTACAAGCATATCCAAAAAAAGCGCGAAGAATTCGAGAAGTTAAGAGGGCATTGTGGCAATTAGAATTACATATATATATATATATATATATATATATATATATATATATATATATATATATATATATATATATATATATATATATATATATATATATATATATATATATATATATATCTCTCTCTGAAAAACTTATAGGTCACAAGTATCTTATGAATTACAATGCACAGTAGATGTTTGAATACTAAGTGTGGCTAAAGTCATTTTGAAGAACCTTGACAAGGAAGGGCAAAAGGGATATTTGCCCCTCCCTTAATCCATTAATCGCACTCTGTATATCCCTTTCAACTTTCTCTTCTCGATCATGTGACGCCTTACTGTCAAATCTGGCTGGAGAACAAGTGAGCAGTGTTGCAGTACACTTTGGCTGCTAGTAATTTTTTTCAACACCACTACTGCATCACGTGGCTGATACATGATGCATATTGTGTACGGGGCTTAATAGACCAAACGGCATCCGAGTGAACTCTCCTCGCCAAGCAGTACTTGCAAATACCCCTGCATCAGATCAACAAAAGAATAAATATTCTTGCCCCTAATCGCAACAAATAAATCTGGCAAACGCGCCACAGGGTAGCGATCAGGAATAGTTTTCTTGTTCAACTTCCTAAAGTCCACACAAGCCCGGACTGAACCATCCTTCTTAGGCACTGCCAACAAAGGGAAATTAAAAGGCGAGGAACTGGACCTAACAATGCCTTCTTCTTTGCACTTATTAACCTCTTGCTCTACCTGTTCTCTAATCTTAAAAGGAACCCCATATGAAGGAACAAAAATAGGCTTAGTCTTGTCCTCCAACTGAACCTTGTGTTCTAACACATTTGTTAATCCTAACTTATCCCCTTTGAGTGCGACTATGTCTGCAAACTCGGCCAGAACATCTTCCACACCCCTAGCATATTCTTTGTAATCAGCATTGGCTAAATGATCCTTAAAAACCTGCCTCCTTGCCTGTAGATCTGCTTCTGAAAAACTACAAAAATCCCCTACAATACCCACTGAATTATCTTCATCAACCCAGTCAACAAAGTTGATTGCATAAGTGCCCTTCTGGTAATTGTGAACTGTATCATTACAGTCTAGCAATTCCACTGAAGTATCCCCTGAACTCGATACATTGTTTATAGAACCCGTACGTACTACCCCCTTCAGCTTTTCGCTACACTCATCCACACACATCTGTCTGGATTTATGCACTCCTTTCACTCGAACTTTCACCATAGCAACCATACCAGGACCAAGAACCACATCAT
Organism: Macrobrachium rosenbergii; assembly: GCA_039081455.1. NCBI lineage: Eukaryota > Metazoa > Arthropoda > Malacostraca > Decapoda > Palaemonidae > Macrobrachium > Macrobrachium rosenbergii. The sequence goes on along the minus strand of JANJGK010003577.1, from coordinate 76,009 downwards.
CTGACAAAACCCATTATAACACTTCTCATCCACCGACATATGTCCAGCATCCACCCGCAGATTCTCATGTACACCCGATCCATCATCATCAACCACTACACTCACATCCGTCCCCTCATAAGGCACAAACACACCAGGTACTCCCACAGTTATACCCCACACCCCACAATATTTAGCGTGGAAAATCTCTTAATGTGTCCCTGCATATTACAGTTAGAACAACGAACCCGTGAGGCCCAAGAACTCAAGCCAACCATCGACCTTTGGCTATTCCGAACTTCAAGAAAACCCTTCAAACTGCAGACTGAATCTCCGCGCCCTACACATCCATATGCAGACCTAAGGAATCTCTGATCACTACTTCATCTCCTCATTTTTGCAGCTTTCTTCTTCATAAATAAATCCGTTAACTTATTCTTGGCTGATCACAAATGCAAAATTTCCCAAGTCCTGCAAAAGGACACCCCTTACAGAAAAAAAAAAAAACAATTTTCCTCACGGTAAGAAACCCAGAATGTTAATTCCCTTCACTCTAAAAATTAATCCCCAAAACTCAAAAGAAAGTACTAATCAAACCCACAATTAAATCCAAAGGTAATTAAACCCAAAATCAAATCCAAAATTATCTAAACCCACAATTAAATTCAAAATTAATTAAACCCAAAATTAAATTCAAATTTAATTAGCCCCACAATTAAATCCAAAATCCCATGGAAAAAAAAAAAGGGGCGGACCAAGCGCACAGCTGACCGCAAAGTAGGTCACGATGACTTCACGTCTTCAAGGGCAAACAAAACAAAACACTCAGTCTCCCCTCAAGTGAAGAGAATGGAAGTCTACCCTCACGTAAATCAAACGGGACTCGAGCAGACGGACATGAGAGGGAGAGAGAGAAAGAGAAAGGAAAAGAATTTGTACCCCTCACCCTCAGTGTAATACCTCCCCCATCTATCTCCCATCCAAGGTCTGCCGAAGCACTCAGAGAAAAAACGCTGAGCTCAAAACCCCACAGAGACAAGCTCGCCTCTAGTTGTCAAGGCAAAAAATTGCCAAGTAAGCTTACAGCAACCGCTTCTACATTCTCATACACACACGTATGCACCTAAAATAAAACATGTGCGTGTGTAATTATAAAAAAAACAGTTAAAAACAACAAGAAAAGTAAACACACTTGCGTAAGAAATGTTTATTCATGGCAACTCAACAAATGTCAAAAAAAATTATTACCCCAGTCATCAAAGTCCCCAGAGATAATACAATAATAAAATACTCCCCTTTATTAAACCCTGAACACCAATGCAAAATGTCGATTGCTATATATAAAAAAAACATTTAGGCACGCCCAAAATTCAAGTGCACTGCATATAGGATGTTGCAGAATGCGAGAAACTCCGCCCAAACTAATGACGTCACTGATACGTCACTCAGGAAATGATGTCACTGACAGCTACTGACCGAAAATTAGTTGTGGTGTAATAAAAATAACAATCCAGTCTGAAATTAAAATCAACAAAAAAAAAAAAATGATAAAACGTACGCCTCTGCTTGACAGTGCGAGAATCTTCTCACCCAAGAAAGAGAGAGAGAGAGAGAGAGAGAGAGAGAGAGAGAGAGAGAGAGAGAGAGAGAGAGAGAGAGAGAGAGAGAGAAAGGAACACTTGCGCATTTTCGCGTGTTTTACCACCCACAAGCGGTCAAGATACGGCAATTACATACACTTGCGCACGCTATACATACCCAAACACTCCCCAATATGAACTAACGCTCAGAAATCCCTATTAACACACTAAATCCTTGCGCCCCGTGACGCATCACACAGACTCGCACCCGAGAAACACTGATTCGAGTGTGTCCCACAACAGCTCCCTAACCTGAAACTTTGATCCATCAAAGTCCTCTTCTGAGATGCCAATACCAGTATTAATAAGATATATCTCTTCGGAAACATATACCCTATCTATTTATCTATCAAATCATGTCTAACACCTATGCCAACCACTGTTAATGACCGTATCCCCAGGTCAAATAGGGTCATATTCTATTGCTGTATCTGTTTTAAGAACAACTTCAATCTTCTTACTTTCCAAAGATTCTCTGGTAGCAGTGGCCATCCTGGGTCAGCAAATTCCTTCTCCCTCGTCGACTCCTCTCACTAAACCTATCTTTAAACAAAGGCCTACTGGAGTTAAACACTGATATACAAAACTAGACTATTTGCAAATTTAACGAAAATAATTCAGCTAAAGCTACGGTCATCAAATGGAGTGGATTCCACCCACTATAAATGGAAATCATCACTAGAGGAAATTCTGATTCACAGACTTTCAGATTAATGATTTTAGACCAACCAATACTAGTGACTAACACCCTGGTCATCAGATTAAATAAACAGGTCATATTTATTCTAGACCACAATAAATGTCATGAGTATGTTAAAATAAACACCACTTCCAAAACATTCGTCCTCTCAGGATGAACCCAGAATTCCTGTTAAAAGAAACATATCATATATTAAAACCTGAAATGGTGTAACAAGATATCAATATTCCAAACAGAAAAATGTACAATAGAGAACAGAATGGGAAAATGCATAATGGAGACACAGAGGAATTTCGCTGCAATACAACTGGGCATTTCCACATAATGTCTGGAAAAGATGTAAGTGTTCATTAGTTATGGTACTCACTTCTATGGCGACAAATAACAGATTTCCCAGTGGAGGTCCGTCAACACTGCACCACTAACAAATTGGACCCATTCACAAAATGAAGTCCCCTCTTGAGTTTCTCTGATAATATACCATTAGAGTGCAACACACATACATACTCACACTGTCTCCATGCACTTAAATCCTGATCATGGTCAGAAAAGCACACATGCATGAGTCAGATACCTTGCTGTACCTAACCGTGTAAACCTCCAACGTCGACACGACTGTACCTGCAGCGGAGGTGCCTCTGACAGGCCAGAGCATAGTTCGTCACTGTCGTGAAAGACGTAATATATATATATATATATATATATATATATATATATATATATATATATATATATATATATATATATATATATATATATATATATATATATATATATATAATTGCTCGCGAAGGTGACCTTTGAAAAGTTGGGTCAGCTATTTGCAGGGGTCCATTTTGACTATACACACCATATAGGAAAATGCTGAACCATTCGCATACCACAGGAAATCGCAGAGCTCCTTGGTAGCGAAAATGCGGTTTCAGCTGAAAACGTTCTTATCAGCTGAATTGGTTATAAAATCCGATTTTGAAGAAAGCATTCCAGTATTGTACGTGTGTGTACGTGTCTCATGACTCCTTGAAGTACAGAGGGCGTGTCTTTGTCGAACATTGAACTTAATGATGTCATGAGAGAGTGTTCATTTGTGCATTGCATAATGAATATAATGGGAGGGATCGTTGAATGATTGGGCATTGCGATCCACTATCAGTGTAATTTAGCATGTGTCTGTGCAAACACACATGGAGACTGTCCCAGAGGATTTTGTGAAGTGAGTGCAGCAACTCATACACATTTTAGACTTTACTTTCAGAACTATGAACACTGTGGCAGTGAAATTTTGTTTCTCCAATTTTTACATTTTCTGGTTTTTAATGTGATGCTTGTTCTTTCACAGGTATTTCCATTCCTCCCTCCTTCAAGGAAGGGAGTGGTATGACATTTTTGAGATGACCTGATTTTATTAATTGACCTGTTTATGATTTAAAGGACAGATGAGTTATTTCCTGTAATTCCTTAAATAATTGGGTGTTTATGATTTTGGACCTTATTTCCTTAGAAGAACTTTTGATAGTTATGATGAATCATTCGTTTTCATTCTTCGTAATTTCTAAGAAGTTATTTTCGTTGTTCTTTTTGTCAATAAAGGTTTAGTTTTGTACTTAGTATTTCATTCCAGTAGTCCTTAGAATTTAGTTAGGGAAAGGTGTAACTTATGATGTCGGCTCACGTTACACGCTATCACTCAAATATCTCGGAAAAGCGAGATACCAACCTCTGTTCACAGAACGGAGACTTAAATCAAGTATGGGCTCAGAATTGGCCTTTACATATATATATATATATATATATATATATATATATATATATATATATATATATATATATATATATATGTATGTATGTATGTATGTATGTACGTATGTCAGGCAAATGAGATCAAGAGTCTTACCATAGTTCTTCTTCTTCTTCTTCTTCTTCTTCTTCTTCTTCTTCTTCTTCTTCTTCTTCTTCTTCTTCTTCTTCTTCTTCTTCTTCTTCTCACTTAATGTTCACTACCACGGGAATCACTAACTATCTTAAAGACACGACGTCCCCAGACAGAAGAGATGACACTGGTCTATCAGCCAAGACACGAGAGAGACTGAAGAAGCTAAAGAAGGAATTCCAAAAGTCCCTGTGTCCCTCCCTCCCATAAGCATCGACTTCTTCTTTTGTCCCATCAATGCAAACTGTTCATTATTCAGTCTGCATCTCGAGACATTGTCTCTGCTTTCAGTTGAATTTTAAGATACTTCTTCATCATTTCCCTCGTAAAACAGATAAAGAGATTGATGAATATATGGATAGGTAGAAAGATAGATAACAAACAGTAGATAAATAGTTAGAAAGAGTGATAGCGAGTATACTTGGAGAGAATGGGCGTACATTTGGTAACCAAAACAAAACTGGGTTGCTATGCTTTGTCAAGCAAGCAAGCACTACTCTCTCTCTCTCTCTCTCTCTCTCTCTCTCTCTCTCTCTCTCTCTCTCTCTCTCTCTCTCTCTCTCTCTCGTCAGTGTTACTGCTGTGTTTCCCTGTCTGGTATACACACACGCCCGCGCGCGCACACACACATACACACACGTGCATATATTCATAAGCACATTTCTGTTGTTGCCTTACAGTCAAATTGCGTGAAAGAAAAAACCATTACTGAACACAGACTTCCAAAAACTTGACTTGTTTTGCGTATTTTTGCATTCAGACACAGTATTATTATTATTATTATTATTATTATTATTATTATTATTATTATTATTATTATTATTATTATTATTATTATTATTATTATTATTATTCCCAAAAGCACTGACTGCAATTAACACTGCTTTCACAATCTGGCCTCCTCCTCACCCAAGCGATGGAGATCTTGGAGTGTTAGAAGACAGACTATACATAGCAGCCACATGTCGTTCTCGCGTTGCATTGTCGGGAATTTTGTATCAGCTGAAAACCCATTATTTAATTTGCAGGGTTCATTAATCAGTAAGTCTTCTCTCTCTCTCTCTCTCTCTCTCTCTCTCTCTCTCTCTCTCTCTCTCTCTCTCTCTCCCTAGGAACAACATTCATTTATCCGTGAACACAATTTGGTGGAGTTTGAAGCTACGAGAAGAAACTTCGAGAAGTTTTTTCAAAGATTCATACAAACACACACGCACACACACACACATGTATACATATATCATGTCTCTTTTGTGTAATTCTAAGTCTCATCCAAAGGAATATAGGTACACGAGAGAGAGAGAGAAGAGAGAGAGAGAGAGAGAGAGAGAGAGAGAGAGAGAGAGAGAGAGAGAGAGAGAGAGAGGAATGTGGCCCTTGAACCGGGACGTCTGTCCGATCGATGAAACTATAGAAGGAAATTATAAAGAAATAAGTTGTTAAATGATTAAAAGCAAAAGTCACTCGATAACGGAACTGATAGAAAGATAGAAGGATAGATAACAGATAGTAGACAGATAGATAGAAAGAACGAGAGCTAGTATACTTAAAACATTAACTTGGTTGCTGCGCTTGATCAAGCACTCACTGCTCTCGTCGTTCTTATTACTGCGTCTTCCTCCCTAGCACACACACACACACACACACACACACACACACACACACACGGGCCATAGTCGCCAACGCGTGTTTTGTCATTGAATGAAGCCTCGCGTACTATGGGAGTGATCTCATCACTTCCATTCATGCCGAGGAGCCAGTCGTAGTAATTAGAAGAGTTGCCAGTTTGTATTTTTATTCCCACGCTTTCTACAGAGACCATTCATTCATGAAGGTTTCTGTTGCCTTTGCAACGCCATATAAGCTTTGAGCTCTAAGTCAATCAGTCAGTCATCATTGGTCTTTTGTAACTGATAGGAAATTCAGTTTTATGGCGGCACCTGGCAAGATTTTGTGAGGTGTCGGGCGGCATATTTCCCAAGTCTGGAATAGTATAGGGATAGGGAAAATTAGGAACAATCAAAGCGCGCGGAGCTGATCCATGACGTCACAAGCCACACCTTTTAGCTCCTCAATCCCATATCCATCACTGCCAGTCACGATGCAGAAGAAAAACTTCCTAATTTCACAGTTTACGGCTTGTATGACTTATACATTTTAGTCAGAAATATCTAAAAATAATGCAACACTAATTTAACAACAATATATTCTTCAAATGAGATACACCGTGAAATATATTATGAGTTATTATTGGCTTCTCCCTCTTGGGAATAGTGGTCAATGCTTATTAATTCCAGCTCACAAAGTCGATATTTACTGCATAAATAATATTTTCATCGAGAGTTTCTAAATTATATACTTGAAAATGCATGTTTAATTCCATTTATAAAGAGTTGAGATAACTCATGGGATGAATCAAACAATATACAAGATGGTAAAAATCATGGTATCTGACTTGTTTGTAGGGGAAAATAGAGAGAGGGGATAGGCCTACACCATGGCTTTCTATGGACATATGCTATTTCTTAGTAATGCGCATTGCTGTGCATTGTATAAAGTCAATATACTGGTCACTACTAGGTCATGAACAGGAATCAGACTGATATAGTCACTACTATTTACAGGGACACAGTATCAGTTTCATTCACTGAATTATTTCAAGAGCTAATGTGCCCTTAAGGAAACCTACGGTATTGTTGTTTTGGTGATCTAAGTTAGCCTACTGTAACCAAATATAGTTAGTTACTTGACAAACTCATCCTGTCAGTAGCTAATCTGAATAAGGTTGTTTTTCAAGGTGTACTTGATAAGCTGTAGTAAAAAATTGCCTTTTTGAGGTGGATTCCCTTTTGATAACCTTCCAGATGTCCTTACCTGATTGGTGTTTGTCATTCATTCATTGTGTACAAATATATGAAAAGTTTTTTATTGAATATTTTTTGCTTTTGATTTTTTACTTTTCATACATTGTGTACAAATAAATAAAAAGTGATAATATAGTTTAGTATTGAACATTTTTAGCAAGCCCTTACGTGATTTTTGCTTAAAATTCATTGTGTACAAAGAAAACACTTATTATTTAATTTATTTAATATTTTTGGCATTCATTGTGTACAAAAAATTAAAATGAGTATTTCATTAGTATGTAATATTTTTAGCAATTATAGGAGTACAGAATACCTATTTATAGAGTTACAGTAGACTTTTTTACTGAGATGAACTAGAGCAGAATTGATGCATTAATTTATTAGAACTGCGACATGCTTTAAAATAAATATGGAATAACACTTTCTCCAAACTCTCTTGCAACAGAAAATTTTGTACAAATATTCAACATGTATTCATTAAAGCCAGGGATAACGGTAGTATATGAGTATACCACTATTTTCATGCAACCTCATACTCAATAGCCAAATGTATGCCTTAAATGAAGTGCATAAATTTCCCATCAAAACTGTATCCTTCACATTTCATTTAAGCATAAGGCAGTTACTATTTTAGTATTTTACATAATACCTTTTTATAGCCTGAAATAACAGGTAGTAACGCCTGAAAAACTTTCCATGCACGAGTGGGCTAGTGGTAAGCATTAAGATTAGCAAAATCCTTATACACACACACACATATACATACATGCATACATATACATATAAATAATATACAGTATATATATATATATATATATATATATATATATATATATATATATATATATATATATATAGTATATATAAATAAATATATATATTATATATATATATATATACATATATATATATATATATATATATATATATATATATATATATATATATATATATATATATATATATATGATGAGAGTTCATTTTTGACAGGTGTGGTTATAATGAAATAAATGAGAACTCAGTCCTGGAACATGAGTTTATTCCAACGTTTGGACTGCTGAGGTCTCCTTCAGGGAACTGACAAAGTACAGGTTGTAGCAAGTATATATACAAAATCATATTCCCTAGGGCTGCACTAATGCTTTAATCTCCTTACCCTACCAGGGGCGTCACTTAGGGGGTGCTGGGGGGGCAACTGACCCCCCAAGACTCAAGTTGCCCCCCCCAAGCCTCAACTTGCCCCCCCTTCACACCCCCCAAGCCCCTAGAAGTAACAGCAGCGGGTTTTCCATTATTCCTACTGATATTCAAATGTGTCACCACATTAAGTTATATCTATCTATCTATCTGTCTATCTGTCTATCTATCTATCTGTCTGTCTGTCTGTTTATCTATCTAGCTATCTATATTTCTCTATCACACACAATATTTGTTTGTCCCCCTATTTTGCTGAAATACCTTGCTCATGTGGCTTCAAAAAGCTCATAAAATAGCTCAAAATAAAAAAAAAACCCGGCTGGTTAGGCTCACTTCGCTCGCCAAACCATCTTTGCCCCCTCCCCCCAACAAAAATCTGAAATGACGCCCCTGTACCCTACCCCACACTTGCAGCCCTAGGGAATATGATTTTGTATATATACTTGCTACAACCTTTACTTTGTCAGTTCCCTGAAGGAGACCTCAGCGGTCGAAACGTTGCAATAAACTCATTTTCCAGGACTGAGTTCTCTTTTATCTCCATATAACCATATATACATACACACATACACACACACACTATATATATATATATATATATATATATATATATATATATATATATATATATATATATATATATGTATATTATATATATATATATATATATATATATATATATATATATATATATATATATATATATATATATATATATATATATATATATATATATATATATATGTATGTATATATATATAAACACACCTACAGTACTGTACAGTAGGCTACAGATCCTTGGTGGCTAAAATGGACTTAATACTGAACTGAGACTTAAATTTATACAATAATGAAAGCCAAATAAAACAAACTGCATTGAAGTAATATATAGGCAAATGTTTAGAGTTTGTTTTTATATAATTTTAACTCATAAGAAGTACTTTCAGGATGAGAAAAAAAAGTATATTGCATAGTCCAGCACGTAACACTACATACTGTCAACATTTTAGCAGCAACTTACTTCAGTTGCCCTCTAGCTCAGTGACCATTGCCATGCGACTTAGCATTTGCAACATTTCCTTTTGCTGCCAACTGGGTACAATTTGTAAGAATTAAAACACTGCTTATTTAAAAAAAAAAAAAAAAAATGTCTTTCCACTGCTTGAATTCTTCTCTGCACTTGACATTGGTTCTAAGCTTTACACAGTCTTGTTCACATTTAATGTCAATATTTTTAAAGCCGTCACTTTCAAAGCCCAAGACTAAATTCATCTTGATGGGCATGGAAGTGCCGCGAAGTTCTTGGCCTCCTGTCTGTAGTCTGTAGTGCTAATTACAGGTCATATACCATCATTTTTACCATACCATCATTTTTACCATCTTGTATATTGTTTGATTCATCCCATGAGTTATCTCAACTCTTTATAAATGGAATTAAACATGCATTTTCAAGTATATAATTTAGAAACTCGCGATAAAAATATTACTTATGCAGTAAATTTCGACTTTGCGAGCAGGAATTAAACACTATTACCAAGAGGGAGACGCCAATAATAACGCATAATTTATTTCACGGTGTATCTCATTTGAAGAATATATTGTTGTTAAATCAGTGTTGCATTATGTTTAGATGTATCTGACTAAAATGTATAAGTCATACAAGCCGTAAACTGCGAAATTGGGAAGTTTTTCCTCGGCATCGTGACTGACAGTAATGGATATGGGACTGAGGAGCTAAAAGGCGTGGCTTGTGACGTCATGGATCAGCTCTGCGCGCTTTGATTGGTCCTAATTTCCCCTATCCTTATACTATTCCAGACTTGGGAAATATGCTGTCGGGCGTGGGGGATGAGATGACGAGCGGAAGTCTTAGCTCGAGTCAAAATGGCGCGCCTTCACCCTAGACGCCATTTTAAAGTTTCTTTTCGTATAATGTCACTTTATAACTGCTTATAGTCGCCACGACACCGTTCCTTCAATGCCTCAATTGCATGTAGTGGAAGGCTCCACTCCCCAAGAAACTTCATGTCCTGCTGCACGGACGCTCCTCACTTCCCTTGAAACTGCCTCTCTTGGCACTAAGGACCTCAGTGGTGAATATTTTTTCTTGATTGGCCTTGCTGTTTGGTTCGTTTTTATCTGTTGTGTACCTTAGCACTCTTTGACAGCTCAGCATGACAGAGGTGTTGTATTGAGAGAGAGAGAGAGAGAGAGAGAGAGAGAGAGAGAGAGAGAGAGAGAGAGAGAGAGAGAGAGAAGCCTATGAATTGTCAGTTCAATCTCATTGGCATTCAGAAAGATAGAGGGATAGATGGATAGATAGAATAAGCATATGAATCCTACGCATAAATGAAATCCTTATTGTATCTTGTTAATTAAGTTCCTAGATATTAAATAACAACAAACATTGCCGGGGAAAGTGATCACATTCACGAGGAAAACTTCACGAATTCATTGAAAGAATCAGTACATCAATCGTCGTTCAGAAGGCGCCTGAAGCTTCGGAACTCATGAGTGACTTCAGAGAGCCTTGTTTCAGTTGTCTGTATTATTTTCAATGAATGTACTTTCCTTTGTCAGAATACCTTTTATGCTTTAAATATGTACTTGCTAAATATATGTGTACATAAATATAGTTGTAATCTATTGGTCTCTTCTTTTTGTAGTTTTTGTGTAAAATATATATATTTGTGTAATTTTGTAATTCTCATACTCCGGTAGGGGTCGATAGAATAAAATTTGCCTTTGCCTTTGCCACGAACCTTTCATTGCTGGTTAGTCTGCAGCGCAGATGATGCGGGTTTGCACTGACAGCTCCTGTCTGGGGCTTTCAAGGCACGACGGAGGTTTGATTCAGGAGTGCTTGCAGGTGGGGGGCCAACTTGGACACTTGGCCCCACTCTCTAAGTCGAGGTAAAAAATATACATTTTTGACATTTTTGAAATGACCTGGTTCTATTAACTGACCTGTTTATGATTTGAATGACAGATGAGTTATTTCTATATTTCCTTAAGTAATTGGGTGTTTATGATTTTGGACCTTAATTCCTTAGAGGAATTTGATAGTTATGTTGAATCATTCATTTTCATTCTTCGTATTTTTTTTAGAAGTTATTTTTGTTATTTTTTGTCAATAAAGGTTTAGTTTTGTGCCTAGTATCTCATTTCCAGTAGTCCTTAGAATTTAGTTAGGGCAAGGAATATCTTGTGATGTGAAGATGACAGACCAGCTGGCATAGCAAGTCGGCTCCCGCTACACGATATCACACAATATCTCGGGAAAAGCGAGATACCAACCTCTGCTCTCAAATCGGAGATTTAAACAAAGTACAGGCCTCAGGATTGGCCTATTACACACACACACACACACACACACATATATCCCGCTACACGATATCACACAATATCTCGGGAAAAGCGAGATACCAACCTCTGCTCTCAAATCGGAGATTTAAACAAAGTACAGGCCTCAGGATTGGCCTATTACACACACACACACACACACACACATATATCCCGCTACACGATATCACACAATATCTCGGGAAAAGCGAGATTCCAACCTCTGCTCTTAAAAAGGAGATTTAAACAAAGTACAGGCCTCAGGATTGGCCTATTACACACACACATACACACACATATATCCCGCTACACGATATCACACAATATCTCGGGAAAAGCGAGATACCAACCTCTGCTCTCAAAACGGAGATTTAAACAAAGTACAGGCCTCAGGATTGGCCTATTACACACACACACACACACACATATATCCCGCTACACGATATCACACAATATCTCGGGAAAAGCGAGATTCCAACCTCTGCTCTTAAAAAGGAGATTTAAACAAAGTACAGGCCTCAGGATTGGCCTATTACACACACACGCACACACACATATATCCCGCTACACGATATCACACAATATCTTGGAAAAAGCGAGATACCAACCTCTGCTCTTAAAACGGAGATTTAAACAAAGTAAAGGCCTCAGGATTGGCCTATTACACACACACACACACACACACACACACACATATGATCTGACATGATATAAAATGGAACCATAGTTCCATTCATATTGCATTTTAAATGGGCTTAGAAAAAAAGTATATATATCTGTGTGAACACGAGAGAGATGTTGTTTATGAATCACAGATCTAGTCCATCAAGTCGCACATGTCAGCAGAACATGTCAGCAAGCATCCATGTGTTGTTTGGAAAACAGTATGTCAGCATAAGTCAACGTCCTCTTTTGTTCTGAGCTGAGAGCTGTCACGTACGCAGTGAGGAATCCTTGGGAACGAGATCATGATGTATTCGTGTGTGTGTAAATGATAGGTCTTGTTATGATGTGGCGTGGAAGTTTTAAGATAGATCAAAATGGGAAATCATCCTGTGTAGACCCATTGTTACCCTGTTGTACAAATATCTCCAATATAGTCACACAGAATCCCATTATGGAGTTTGTCTAAATCCTACCAGAAGAACTTTACTATTTCTAAGACGTAAACTCATTGCACAACCATGGAGAAACCTTTGAAGATGCAATTCCATTTCTCTGACTGTATTGACTACAGTCCACTCAATAAGAAATAGTTGGGCACTTGCAAGTGTACCCAACATATATGGTGGCAGCACACTTACATTTTTGGAAAGGAAGCTACGATAAGGCAAGATGCCTAAACAACCATAGACAGACGCCATCTTCATCACATACATGGTCAACATCGACGAACGGTTGTGTACATCAAACGTCTTGGAAGATGAAGGCAAACATACAACACCAGGAGGGTCGCCGTCAACGCGCTTAGAGAGAGAGAGAGAGAGGAAAACATCTGACCTTGGTAATACATCATTCTCGACGCGCATAGAGAGAGAGAGAGAGAGAGAGAGAGAGAGAGAGAGAGAGAGAGAGAGAGAGAGAGGAAATCTCCACCAGACCTTCTCGACGCGTTTCAAGTGCAGCGACATTCCACATCAACATTCCACAACATAAGAAAATTCAACATCCGCAGTAGGACCCTTCCGATGACATGTACCTAGACAGGCGGAAGTCGGACGGCAGAGGAACTTCGTCAACCTACTTACGAGAATCCAATATAAGCTAAGTACAACCTTCTATCTATAACAGTTAGTAATCTCATCTTGCAGTTGTTCCTGACTCGTGAGCGGTGCCGTAGATTAATACTCTTTCCTTGCAGAAGTAGCGGTTCCCGGTATCTCATTTTTTTTATTTTTTGTGCTCTCTATTTTTTACTCTTGACACATGGTTAACTCTGTTCTTTTTCAGAAAGTGCATTTAATACTTATTGATAGTGGACTGTATGATGCATTTTTCATAGGTGATGTTATTTTTTTTAGCGAATATATGAGTCTCTGTTGGGATTTACTTGCGTTCCTGGTATAGATATATGAGGTTACGTAGCGGCCGTGTTTATTCATATAGGTTTCAAGATCACTTAGAGAATAGGCGTGCGGCTAGGAGACTTAATAAGAAGATGACTCCTCCAAGCTCAGGTGGGAGTAGTCCCCCTAACCCAGCTCCCCCACAGAATCCTGTACTGACAGTAGTTAATGCTAGATCGGCAATTGTACCGTTTGAAGGTCGGGTTAATGGATTTTTGACACGGTGTCGAGTCTTGGATTTCGTCTGTAGACGTTCACCTGGCGGCAAAGTCCATTACTGATCAGTCTATACAATTGCAGGAGGCAAAGAGTTTTATTGACTATGCTAAAGGGGATGCGGGCGCATACCTAAGAGGAATATCTTTTAAAGAAACAAACACTTGGGATGATTTCAAAACCAATCTGCGTTCCATCTATGGGAGTGAGGATGCATTGGATGAAGTCCTTGCTTTATGTAATGTAATAAAAGTAGCATTTATGACTAATCTCAGTGTGGTGGATAGGGCAGCTCTGATAGGAGATGGGCTCGAAGAATATAACGGGCAGTTTGATGCTTCAAGTTGGGTCAATGGTAATGCGCATCTCAGTTCCAAATCTCTTTGTAGATTGGTTTATTTGACACTAATAACAGCGATGTTACCTGAACCTTTGATTAAGTGTTTTGATGAGAAATTAACATCAGATAGCACAGAATTAGATATCTATAGACAAATTCGGAAACACTTGTCCAAGTGTACAGATCTCGAGCCTTCTATAGTTCAGGCTTTTACTAAACAAGAAAACAAACATCACAGCTCTTCATCACCGTAACAGGTTAACTTGGTCACTAATAATTCATCAACAGTCGTTTGCTTTAATTGTAAACGTCCAGGGCACATGATAAATGAGTGTAGGACACGGTATTGTTCAATTCATAACAGTTCATATCACGGGTATAATCAGTGTAACGCTAAGAAAAAGAGTCCAAACAGTAACACAAATACCCAAAGTGCTGGTAATGATACTAGGAAGAAACAATACCATGGGGGAAAGAACAAACAATTCAAGCAGAATGGTAATGAAGGGCAGAAACAAGCACAGACAAATCGTTCCTCAGGAAAATCAACTCCAAACCCAGCAGTTCAAAATAAGCAGGGGTCAGTGAATTTTCAGAATGGCAGCGGGCAGGCAGGCAAACACCACGTAGCCAACTTAATGGGGGAGGAGAGTGATATTGGGTTATCATCACTTTTTGAATCAAATAATAAATTTAATATTCTCCAAGATATGTGTGAGGACAGGAATTTTCCAGAAATTGAGGTAGATTTTTCCAAACATGCAGAGCGCGGTCCCGTAGATTTTTGCAAAATTCACGCTATTATTGGTTCAGAAGAAATCAGGCCAACTTTGCATGCAGTTAGCTTAGAACATAAACATTTCACCTTGTTTTTTGATTCGGGTAGTCCACGTAACATAATGGATTTACGTACTCATCACCTGTTGTTTTCAAAATTTCCTATCGAACGCGCCAATATTCGTTTGTCAGGATAGGTAATAATGAATTGGAAGTAGTGGGAACAACTCAAATACAATACAGGTTGGGGCAACGTACTTTCACGGACACCTTTATCGTTATTAATAATATTAGTATGTACCCAGTAGTTATTATGGGTTATCCATCAATGTCATTACATAACGTAATCTTGACACCTGCAAAACACGGAGTGTTTATAAAAGGAAAATTCTGTCGGTCTTCACACACATTGAAATCTGTTTTGGATCAGAAGGAGACAGTCAGTGAGAAAGTAACATACATAGAGGAACCAGTCACCTGTCTCATAAGTGATGAAATTGTTAGAGCCACCCAGCATAACTCTCAGGCACCCGCCATTGCTGCTTTTACACAAATCATTGAGCCAAACACATCGTCATATCTGACGGTATGGGTTAGAAAAAAGATACCAGGCTCAGAGATTTTAATTCTTCCTGACACTTTAAAAATCAATGGGCTTTCAGTCACGCAAGCGTTGTACACAGTAAATTCTTATCATCGGGTCAACATTGAAGTTTTTAATCATTTAAATGCTGCTTTAACCATACATGAAAATCAGCATATTGTCAACATCGAAGCGTATAAACATCGAATTCTTACAGTTGCTGAAATTAATTCCACTGAATCAGCAGTAGATGAATCTCTTTTAAAAATAATTAAAGGCAAAATTGAAGCAGACATCTTAGATAGGGATATAAGTAAGAAATTTTTTGAACTTCTGTCCAAATATAGTGATGTTTTTTCTACAAGTACTGCAGCTTTAGGCAAAACGGAAGTCATCGAACATCAAATTCGTTTAAAGGATATGGACAAAGTCATTTATGTACCTTCATATCGTCTACCTGTCAAATTTCTGAATGAGATCAATGTAGAGGTAGATAAAATGTTAAAGGAGGGCGTTATTAAGAAATCTAAGTCCTTATAATTTTCCCTTGATAGTCGTACCCAAAAAGGATAAAACCTGGAGGATTTGTGTTGACTTTCGCAAGCTCAACGACCAAACTATCCCTGATCGTTTCCCAGTACCATGTACAGATGATATTTTATCTTTATTAGGGCAGAATAAATTCTTTACTTCCTTGGACTTACTTAAAGGCTTTCACCAGATACCCTTAGCTAAGGACAGTACACCGTACACTGCTTTTAGTACAGCTCGGGGTCACTACGAATTCCTGCGTATGCCATTTGGGCTACTTTGTGCCCCTATTACGTTCACTAGAATGATCAATATAGTGTTCGAAGACTTACTTGGGAACAATCTAGTAATCTTTTCTAATACTTTAGAAGAACATCTAAGTAAACTAGAAATAGTCCTTCAAAGGTTAAGAGAACATCATTTAAAGGTAAAAATTTCTAAATGTGAGTTTTTTAAAGATGAATTAGTCTATTTGGGTTTCATGGTATCACGGCAAGGTCTTAAAGTAGTCCATGATAAAATCTCTGCTATTAGTAAATTTCCCGTTCCTACTAACGTTAAAGGTATACAGCAGTTTCTCGGGGTTTCGGGTTATTATCGTCGGTTTATCCGGGATTATTCAGTGATAGCAGCTCCTTTAACTGATCTTATAAGGAAGGATGAAATTTTTAAATGGGAATCCCAACATCAAATCGCTTTTGATACCTTGAAAGAGAAAATTAGTTCTGCTCCTATTCTAAAGTTTCCGGATTTCACTAAAGAATTTATTATTGCAACTGACGCTTCAGACCAAGGGGTAGGGGGTGTGTTACTCCAGTGGCATGACAACAAGTATTTTCCCATTGCCTTTTATTCTCGTAAACTAAAAACGTCAGAGAAGAAATATGCAGTAATAGATAAAGAATGTTTAGCGATAGCTAATTCGTTGGTACATTTTAAATATATAATTTATGGGTACAGTGTTAAGGTTCTGACTGATCATAAGCCCCTTACTGATTTTTTTAAAGGTTTCAATCATAGTCCTAAAAGAACTCGGTGGCATATGATTATCCAGGACTTTGGAGCTAAAATTGGATACTTACCCGGTGAAGCAAACGTAATAGCAGATGCGTTATCACGTAATCCCGTACCAACTCAATCATTTCCATTCGATGAGCTAGAAGAAATTCCAACTTCTTCGCAGGCCATGAAAATTGCTATCGAAAATGGTCAATCCTTAGCCCAAACAATAGAGAATATTACAGATATAGGATGGAGTATAGATTCAGTACGACAAGAACAAATGAAAGATCAGAAATTAAGAGCAATAATAGACGCATTAAATAGGAAGCCGGATGATAAGGAATATGTGAAATATACTAACCAACACTTCTTGGTTAAGGATAACATTCTATGCCGATCTGTGGCTAGGAAAACCAGGAGTTCAACACAGTTGACTAACGACCAGGTGGTTGTACCAATTACGTTAATACCCACCGTTTTGAAATGGCTTCACAACCATCCTTTGCATGGTCATCCTGGGTTCGAAATAACATCCCAAAAGGCCAAGTCATTATTTTACTGGTCTACTATGTTAAAAGATATTAGGAAATATATTAAAAACTGTGATGTATGTTTCCGTCATAAGGGCCATACTAAGACTCCTGTAGGTCTCGGAACTTATCCTGTGCCTAGTAAACCTTTTGAGAGGGTACACCTTGATTTATTAACAGGTTTTTACGAGACAGACCGGGGGAATAAAAACCTCTTAGTGATAATAGACGCTCTTACACGGTATACTGAACTAATACCATTAAAAAGTAAAACAGCTATTGAGTGTACTAGGAAGTTTTATGAGTGTTATATATGCAGACACGGGATCCCAAATATGATAATCTCCGACTCGGGAGGAGAATTCAATAATCACTTCCTTGACTCATTGTGTGAGATTCTTCAGATAAAGAACATTAATACGATGATCTACCATCCTGAATCGAATGGTTTGGTCGAACGTGTTAATAGGAAGGTGTTAGACATACTACGTGTAAACATAGGCGGTATGGACCCAAATTGGGATATTGCAATACCCACTGTGTCCAGTACCCTAAATAACAATTTTCATACTTCAATACGTATGTCTCCCCATGAAGCTGTTTACGGGATACCTGCTAGGTCACCCTTCGACATTCTAACACCTACAACTAATTTGTCAGATCCATTGAAGGACATAATAGATGTTAGCCGGAGTAGATTTCAGACACTTTATCAAAACCTCTTACAGGCTCAAGTGTTAATGAAGAACGCACATGATAAAAAGGCTAAGGTCACAAAACCTTACCAAGAAGGAGATACAGTTTATGTACAGGTTTATGTTAGGAAGGGGCTAAATTGGAAGTTATTGCCTAAATTTGAAGGTCCTTTCACAGTTATAGAAGTTTTAGTGGGTAACCGACTTAAAATTTGGAATCAGTCCGATACAACGGATGTCCGAACTGTTTCTATATCACATGTGAGGGCTTAAGACAATGGTTTGTTATGAAAAAATTAATTGTTCTGAGATATATTTTTCATTAAACTTTATATATCATTTGAGTAGTGCAATGTTTTTTTAAATACATCATTTACAAAAGATTTTCTTTTGCAGGCTCCAACATGAAGCTTGTCAAATTATACCCTGCACTATTCCTATCAGTGTTTTTTGTGATTGGGAAGAGTTCTGAAATAACTTTACATCATGGTTCTGTTGTGGAGGAAATGAATAATTTCTTTCTAACTGACAGTAATATAGTTTTAGAAGTCAATATGAACGCTATTTTTATTAGTGAAAATGGTGTACTGGCTCTCAAATCGGAATTGACTCTTTTTGCTCAATCCCTTGACGTTTTGCATAAATCATATTTATCTAACAATGATCCAACGTCGCCTAATCAAGTAAGTGACACGGTTAATATGCTTTTTTTGGGAATTAAGGAATAAAACATGCGAAGCTGAAATCTTAGCTCGTGATTTGCTTATGTGGTCAATGCCTCATGAAGCTACAGAAAGGCGTAACCCATTTGTTTTAGCGGCATTAAACTTGGTTGGTTCATTAGCTGGTCTTGGTTTGAGAATTTCTAATCGGCTTAAACTTCGCGATCACGGGGTTAAAATCGAAAATCTGGAACATCAACAGGAGGTATTAGCAGGAGAACTAAACAGGGAAATTTAAGCTTTGAACGGCGTAATTAGTAAAGTAAATGAACAATCACGACGTTTCAATCAGGTTCATGACACTCAAGTTTTGTTAGCAACTTTGATGTATTATCATGCTAAAATTGATTATGTATCCTCGAGAGTTACAAGTTTTATTGAAAAATCAAAGGACTATGTGGAAGCCATAACACTTGCTACTAAAGGCGTTTTGTCTCCTCATTTGTTACCAATTAAAGATCTTGCCCAAATTATCAGTAATGCTCATGATAGAATGCGTTATGTTCCAGTAGTAGATTTTCATAAGATTGAATTTTATTACAGTTTGATCACAGTTAAAGTTGACCTTAATAAGATCGTAATCGACATTCCTTTTAACCCATCAGATGCGTGGAAAGCGTATAAGATTTCGCCTTTTCCTACGTATGTATCTAATGTCTCGACGCCTATTATTAATAACCTGTCAGCTCTAGTATTGGTTTCCGCCAATGAGGAAACTTATACGGTAGTCAGAGATCAAGAACTGTTAAATGATTGCTATGATGTTATAGGTTTTAAGGTGTGCAGGATCGATTTGTTTGAATTCGGGAATATATCAAATATGTCCTTGGGTTCATGCGAATTGGACTTAGTACTTAACAGAACCTCTCCCCATACACGTGAACATTGTTTGGATGGTCTGGTCAGGTATAACGGCAATCAGTTTCGTCACAGGCTCTTGAATGGCACGGCATTCGTCTTCTCTGCGGAAGCATACAGCGTCGTTTGCCCGGACGGAACTAGGGCACCAGGAAACATGTTCGTCGTCAATGATGGTTGCACTGCTACAACGTCGTCGCTTGTCATACGGGCTATGGTTACTATCATCCGTGGGCGTAATTTCTTCATCAACACATCGTGGGGGAACACAAGGCTGCAAAGTCTGACAATTCCCTACAGTAGGCCCGTCGAAAACGCTATTGCAGCATTGGACCTGTTATCTCCTGTGAACCGTTCTGCTGTTCGCCACGACTTTATTCTCCTCTACGTGTTAATTGCCATCGGTATGCTGCTAGGATCCGTGGGCGTAGCTGCCAGCGTAGCGTTTTGGAAGAGAACACGAGGACTGAAGGAGGACATTGCGAAATCCTGTGGTGCTCGTAGGTCCCCATTAGATATGAGTCATTGGGTGTATAGGGTTAAATAATGTAATAACTAGCCATTATTTTCATTAAAACCCGACTACACAGAGAAAGACTGACAAGGTTTTTATTGCAAGGGTAATAAATGCGGGGAGAAGAAAAACAGTGGTGGTGATATTTACTATATTCTTATATAATGGCTACATTTATTTCTTTAATAAAAAATAATACATATGTGTCAATATATACATGTTGTAATATATACATAGAGTGGCATATTGGTCAATCAAGGTATGCACTACATTTAAAAAACTGGATATCCATACTGGTCAATCTAACAGGATAACTATGAGTTATGTCTGTTTCATCTGGTTTATATAATTATCTATTTTCAATAACCTCATCATATGATTATTATTGTTTTGTCTGGATACATTTTTAGGCATTGATTTTTTAAGCTTCATCTTTGTATATGTATTCATGAATCTTGTGCACACAATTATGAAACATGTTTCTATATATAATTTCTATATATAATTTCTATATATGTGATTTCTACATATAGTTTCTATATATAATCTTCATTCACATTATCAGTATAATGAATGTTGAAAGTGTATAGTTTTTGCTTTGCTTGCTGAGTAGTTATACTTAGCTCATGAGTGAATATTTTGGTGGTTTCGTTCCTATTGTGTTTTTACGTGGCCGAGCAAATGTCATGATCTGACATGATATAAAATGGAACCGTAGTTCCAATTTTATTGCATTTTAAATGGACTTAGAAAAAAGTATATATATCTGTGTGAACACGAGAGAGGTGTTGTTTATGAATCACAGATCTAGTCCATCAAGTCGCACGTAAGCAGAACATGTCAGCAAGCATCCATGTGTTGTTTGGAAAACAGTATGTCAGCATAAGTCAACGTCCTCTTTTGTTCTGAGCTGAGAGCTGTCACGTACGCAGTGAGGAATCCTTGGGAACGAGATCATGATGTGTTCGTGTGTGTGTAAATGATAGGTCTTGTTATGATGTGGCGTGGAAGTTTTAAGATAGATCAAAATGGGAAATCATCCTGTGTAGACCCATTGTTACCCTGTTGTACAAATATCTCCAATATAGTCACACAGAATCCCATTATGGAGTTTGTCTAAATCCTACCAGAAGAACTTTACTATTTCCAAGACGTAAACTCATTGCACAACCATGGAGAAACCTTTGAAGATGCAATTCCATTTCTCTGACTGCATTGACTACAGTCCACTCAATAAGAAATAGTTGGGCACTTGCAAGTGTACCCAACATATAAATATATATATATATATATATATATATATATATATATATATATATATATATATATATATATGTGTGTGTGTGTGTGTGTGTGTGTGTATATATATATATATATATATATATGTGTGTGTGTGTGTGTGTGTGTGTGTGTGTGTGTAATAGGCCAATCCTGAGGCCTGTACTTTGTTTAAATCTCCGTTTTGAGAGCAGAGGTTGGTATCTCGCTTTTCCCGAGATATTGCGTAATATCGTGTAGCGGGAGCCGGTCTGTCATCTTCACATCACAAGATATTCCTTGCCCTAACTAAATTCTAAGGACTACTGGAAATGAGATACTAGGTACAAAACTAAACCTTTATTGACAAAAAATAACAAAAATAACTTCTAAAAAAATTACGAAGAATGAAAATGAATGATTCAACATAACTATTGAATTTCTCTAAGGAATTAAGGTCCAAAATCATAAACACCCAATTACTTAAGGAAATATAGAAATAACTCATCTGTCATTCAAATCATAAACAGGTCAGTTAATAGAACCAGGTCATTTCAAAAATGTCACACCACTCCCTTCCTTGAAGAGGAACGTGAAGGAGGGAGGAGGGAATACCTGTAAAAGAACAGCGTTATATTAAAAACCAAATTCGCGAAATACAAATGCATAACCACAAGATTTCACTGCAACATGGATAGAGTTTTTCCAGAATCTGAAAAAGAGATCTAAGATGTTTATGAGTTGTACTCACTTCACAAAAGTCCTGTGGGACACAGCCTCCATGTGTGCTGCTTCCTTTTGCACAGTTCACATGCTAAATTATACCGATAACGAATCGCAGTGCCCCCTCATTCAATGATCACTCCCATCATATTCATTATGCAATGCACATATGAACGCACTCTCATGGCATCACCAAGTTCAATGTTCGACAAAGACACGCCCTCTGTACTCCAAGGTGTCACGAGGTACACGTGCACAAACATTCCATTTATAATTGTTCTCTTCAAATCCGGATTTATAACCGGTTCACCTTCTAGAATGTTCTAAGTTGAAATCGCACTTTTTACGCCTCGTGTCTTATCACCAAGGAGTTTCTGCGACCCTTGACTTCTTGTGGTATGCGAATGACACCCAAGTATGATGTGTAAGTCAAATGGACCTTGCGAACAGCTGACCCAGCTTTCAAAGGTCACCTTCGCGAGCGATTTGTATATGGGAGACGATATCCACTTATACCTCACTTGCTGGCTGCGTGGGTTAAGCGTCCACTGTAGTCCTGAGTTCTTGTCCTTCGCTGGTTCGAGCCCACGGGACGACGAACTTATTATCAACTAAAAAAATTCCCCTTCGGTAACATATATGAAAGTATATTATTTCCGAGGTAGAGCGAATTGGATATTAAAGGACGTTTGAAGCTTACTGATTATATATATATATATATATATATATATATATATATATATATATATATATATATATATATATATATATATATATATATATATATGTGTGTGTATGTATGTATGTATATATATGTCATATTTCATTTATGCCACATTTAAATAAACTACATTTCTTAGTAAATCTAAGATAATTCCCAATATATATATCTCTATTGCACATGGAAGGAAGGCTATTGTGAAATCTCCGTTTGGTCAACCCAGCCGCAGACGTCATCAATAAGTACCTGTGTAGTGCTTTAAGACAGTGCGTCATCATACATTAGCATGCGTTTGCATAAACTCAGCGTTCTCCTTTTGATCAGAGCTGGAGGCAAAGTCACGTAGCCGTGGGAAGTCCTTGGGAACGAGGTCATATGTTTGTTCGTGTGTGTGAATCTTAGTCTTGCTATGTAAAAGTGTGAAAGCTTAGATATTAGATCGACATGGGAGATCATCCTGTGTAGACCAATTGTATTCTTTTGTACATAGTCTCTTTTTGACAAATACAAGAAAAACCACTATGGAGTTTGTCTGAAATCCTGCAGAACATTGGTCTGATCTTCCAAAAACAGTCTTATTCTACAGCCATGGAGAAACTGAAGATGTCATAACCAAACTCTGACTGAGTTCCAAACACAGTCCTTATAACCAAACACCAGGGGGAATTTCTGATGAAATACCTTCCTACAACAGGTGGTGGCAGCGCAAAACAGCGATCAACAGCAGATCAACAGTGATCAACAGCGTACAACAGCGTACAACAGTATACACAACAGCGGTCACAACAGAGCTTTCTGGCAGCACCTCTACATGGCGTCTACATTGGTAAACGGAAGCTCCGATACGGCGAGATGCCCAAAAAACCATAGACAATTGTCATCTTCATAAACGACATGGTTACAAAAAGGACGGACAACTCGATGCATCAAAACGTCTTGGAAGCGGAAAGAAAACAACCAACAACAAAAAAGCGAGGAAAACATCTGACCTTCACAACACATCTTCCCCAACGCATGGCACAGAGAGAGAGAGAAATCTACACAAATCTACGCAACATTGCACATCAACACTCCACGGTGTTCCTTGAGGGTTTCTGCAATCAACATTCATCAACATAAGAAGTTCAACATCCACAATAACATCCCTTCGATGACGTGTATCTAGCCAGACGGAAGTTGGACAGCAGAGGAACCTCGTCGACCTACTTACCAGAATCCAATAAAAAGCTAAGTACAGCCATTATTTATAACAGTTGGTATATTCATTTACAGTGTTCGGGTCTCGAGTGGCAGGTTGCTGATATAAGGTGAGCAGTGCCGTAGATTAATACCTTTGCCTTGCAGACGTAGCGGTTCCTGATACCTCATTTTTTTTTCATACTTTTGTGTTCTTTTATTTTTTACGCCTGACACGTTGTTAACTCTGTTCTGTTTCAGGAAAGTGAATTTATTACTTTTCATTATTGTATTTTATGATGCATTTTTCATAAGTGATGTTATTTTTTAGCGGTTATATGAATCTCGGTTGTTATTTACTTGCGTTCCTGGTTTAGATTTATGAGGTTACGTAGCGGCCGTGTTTATTCATATAGGTTTCAAGATCACTTAGAGAGTAAGCGTGCGGATAGGAAACTTAGTAGGAAAATGACTCCTCCAACCCTAAGTGGGAGCGACCCCACCACTTCCCCACAGAATCCTGTAGTTACGGTAATTAATGCTAGATCGCCAATTGTACCATTCGCAGGTCGTGTCAATGGATTTTTGACGCAGGGTGTCGAATCTTGGATTTCGTCTATAGACGTACACCTCACGGCAAAATCCATTACCGATCCGTCTTTACAATTGCAATAGGCAAAGAGTTTCGTAGATTTTGCTAAGGGAGATGCAGGTGCGTACTTGCGGGGAATATCTTTTAAAGAAACAAACACTTGGGATGGTTTCAAAGCCAATCTGCGTTCCATTTATGGGAGTGAGGATGCATTGGATGAAGTTCTTGCTTTACGCAACATCATAAGACTCACATCTATGACTAATCTAAGTATAGCAGATAGGGCAGCTCTGATAGGAGATAGGCTCGAAGAGTATAAAGGACAGATTGATGGCTCAAGTTGGGTCAATGGTAATCTGCATATCAGTTCCAAATCTGTCTGCAGGTTATTCTATTTAACACTTGTAACAGCGATGTTACCTGAACCTTTGGTTAAGTGTTTTGATGAGAAATTACAATCAGATAGCTCAGAATTAGATATCTATAGGCAAGTTCGGAAACACTTGTCCAAGTGTACAGATCTCAATCCTTCTCTAATTCAGGATTTTACAAAGCAAGAAAACAAAAATCATGCGTCTACATCACCGCAACAGGTTAACTTAGTCACTAATAATCCATCAGCAGTCATTTGTTTTAACTGCAAAAAACCAGGTCATGTGATAAATGAGTGTAGGTCCCGCTATTGTTCAATCCATAACAGTACGCATCATAAGTATAGTCATTGCAATGCAAGAAAGAAGAATTTAAACAGTAACACAAACATTCAAAATACTGGTAATGACGCTAAAAAGCAACAGTACCATGGGAGAAAGAACAAACATTACAAGCAGAACAGTAATGCAGGTCAGAAACAAGTACATTCAAATCGTTCCTCGGGAAAGCCAACTTCAGGCTCAGCAGTTCCAAACAACCATGCGTCAGTGAATTTTCCGAATGCCGGCGGGCAGACAAACACCACATAGCCAGCTTAAAGGGGGAGGAGAGTGATATTGGGTTATCATCACTTTTTGAATCAGATAATAAGTTTAATGTTCTCCAAGATATGTGTGAAGGCAAGAATTTTCCAGAAATCGAGGTAGAGTCTCCCAAACATGCAGAGCACGGTCCCGTAGATTTTTGCAAAATACACGCTATTATTGGCTCAGAAGAAGTTAGACCCACTTTGCATGCAGTCAGCTTAGAACACAAGCATTTCACCCTGTTTTTTGATTCAGGCAGTCCACGTAATATAATGGATTTACGTACCCATCACCTTTTATTTTCAAGATTTCCCATCGAACGCTCCGATGTTCGTTTGGCAGGAATAGGCAATAACGAATTAGATGTAATTGGTACATCTCAGATACAATACAGGTTGGGGCAACGTACTTTTACGGATACCTTTATCATTGTTGGCAATATTAATATGTACCCAGTAGTTATTATGGGGTATCCATCAATGTCATTACATAACGTAATTTTAACACCCGCAAAACACGGAGTGTTTATAAAAGGGAAATTCTATCGGTCTTCACACACATTGACATCTGTTTTGGATCAGAAGGAGACAGAGAGTAAGAAGATAACGTATATCGAAGAGCCAGTCACTTGTCTCATAAGCGATGATATTGTTACAGCAACCCAACATAACTCTCAGGCACCCGTCCTTGCTGCGTTCGCACAAACCATTGAGCCAAACACACCATCGTATCTCACTGTCAAGGTTAAAAGAAAATTGCCAGGCTCAGAGGTTTTAATTCTTCCTGATACTCTAAAGATCAATGGGCTTTCAGTCACGCAAGCATTATACACAGTAAATTCTGATCATCGGGTTAACATTGAAGTTTTTAATCACTTAAATGCTGCTTTAACAGTACATGAAAATCAACATATTGTCAATATCGAAGCATATAAACATCGAATCCTTACAGTTGCTGAAATTAACTCCACTGAATCAGCAACAGACGAATCTCTTTTAAAGGTAATTAAAGGCAAAATCGAAGCAGACATTTTAGATAGGGATATAAGCAAGAAATTTTTTTATCTTTTATCCAAATATAGTGATGTTTTTTCTACTAGTACTGGAGCTTTAGGCAAAACGGAAGTCATCGAACATCAAATTCGTTTAAAGGATAAGGACCAGGTCATTTACGTGCCTTCATATCGTCTACCGGCCAAATTTCTGAATGAAATCAATGTTGAGGTAGATAAAATGTTAAAAGAGGGGGTTATTAAGAAATCTAACAGCCCTTATAGTTTTCCCTTGATAGTAGTACCAAAAAAGGATAAAACCTGGAGGATTTGTGTTGACTTTCGCAAGCTCAACGACCAAACTATCCCTGATCGTTTCCCAGTACCTTGCACAGATGATATTTTGTCTCTATTAGGACAGAATAAATTTTTTACTTCCTTGGACTTACTTAAAGGCTTTCACCAGATACCCTTAGCTAAGGATAGTACCCAGTACACTGCTTTTAGTACAGCTAGAGGTCACTATGAATTCCTACGTATGCCATTTGGGCTACGTTGTGCTCCTATTACGTTCACTAGAATGATCAATATAGTGTTCGGAGATTTACTAGGGAATATTCTCCATGCTTATATGGATGATTTAGTTATATTTTCCAACACCTTGGAGGAGCATTTAAGTAAACTAGAAATAGTCCTTCAAAGGTTAAGAGAACATCATCTAAAAGTAAAAATTTCTAAATGTGAGTTTTTTAAAGACGAATTAGTCTATTTGGGTTTCATGGTATCTCGGCAAGGTCTTAAAGTAGTCCATGATAAAATCTCTGCTATTAGTAAATTTCCCGTTCCTACTAATGTTAAAGCCATACAGCAATTTCTCGGGGTTTCGGGTTATTATCGTCGGTTTATCCGAGATTATTCAGTAATAGCAGCTCCTTTAACTGATCTCATAAGGAAGGACGTAACTTTTAAATGGGAATCCCAACATCAAATTGCTTTTGATACCTTGAAAGAAAAAAATCAGTTCTGCTCCTATTTTAAAGTTTCCCGATTTCACTAAAGAGTTTATTATTGCAACCGACGCATCAGATCAAGGAGTAGGAGGTGTGTTACTCCAGTGGCATGACAATAAGTTTTTCCCCATTGCTTTTTATTCTCGCAAATTAAAAATGTCAGAGAAGAAATATGCAGTAATAGATAAGGAATGCCTCGCCATTGCTAATTCGTTGGTACATTTTAAATATATAATCTATGGGTATAGTGTCAAGGTTCTAACTGATCACAAGCCCCTTACTGACTTTTTTAAAGGTTTCAATCAGAGTCCTAAAAGAACTCGGTGGCACATGATTATCCAGGACTTTGGAGCTAAAATTGGATACTTACCCGGTAAAGCAAACGTAATCGCAGATGCGCTATCTCGTAACCCAGTACCAACACACTCAATACCTTTCGCTGATCTAGAAGAAATTCCAATTCCTTCGCAAGCTATGAAAATTGCTATCGAAAATGGTCAATCTTTAGCCCAAACAACAGAGAATATTACAGATATAGAATGGAATCTAGATTCAGTACGACAAGAACAAATGAAAGATCAGAAATTAAGAGTAATAATAGATGCATTAAATAGGAATCCAGATGATAAGGAATATGTGAAATATACGAATCAATATTTCTTGATTAAGGATAACATTCTATGCCGATCCGTGGCTAGGAGAACCAGGAGTTCAACACAGTTAACTAACGACCAGGTGGTTGTACCTATCACATTAATCCCAATCGTTCTGAAATGGCTTCACAACCATCCTCTGCATGGTCATCCTGGGTTCGAAATAACCTCTCAAAAGGCCAAGTCATTATTTTACTGGTCTACTATGTTAAAAAATATTAGGACATATATTAAAAACTGTGATATATGTTTCCGT
Organism: Macrobrachium rosenbergii; assembly: GCA_039081455.1. Lineage (NCBI taxonomy): Eukaryota > Metazoa > Arthropoda > Malacostraca > Decapoda > Palaemonidae > Macrobrachium > Macrobrachium rosenbergii. Next base: position 47,185 of record JANJGK010003577.1, on the reverse strand, counting down.
CACAAGGGCCATACTAAGAATCCTGTAGGTCTCGGAACTTATCCCGTGCCTAGCAAACCTTTTGAAAGGGTACACCTTGATTTATTGACAGGTTTTTACGAGACAGACCGGGGGAATAAAAACCTCTTGGTTATCATTGACGCCCTTACACGGTATACTGAATTAATACCACTAAAAAGTAAAACAGCCATTGAGTGCGCTAGGAAGTTTTACGAGTGCTATATATGCAGACATGGAATTCCAAATATAATAATCTCTGACTCAGGTGGAGAATTCAATAATCACTTCCTTAACTCATTGTGCGAAATTCTGCAAATAAAGAAAGTCAATACGATGATATACCATCCTGAATCTAATGGATTGGTAGAACGGGTTAATAGAAAGGTGCTAGACATACTGCGTGTAAACATAGGCGGTATGGACCCAAACTGGGATATTGCAATACCCACGGTGTCCAGTACCCTAAATAACAATTATCATACTTCAATCCGTATGTCTCCCCATGAAGCTGTATATGGGATACCTGCTAGGTCACCTTTTCACATATTATCCCCGACATCTAGTTTACCAGATCCATTGAAGGATATAATAGATGTTAGCCGAAGTAGATATCAAACACTTTATCAAAACCTCTTACAGGCTCAAGTGTTAATGAAGAATGCACATGATAAAAAAGCTAAGGTCACAAAGCCTTACCAAGAAGGAGATATAGTATATGTACAGGTCTATGTTAGAAAAGGGCTAAATTGGAAATTATTGCCTAAGTTTGAAGGTCCTTTCATAGTTATAGAAGTTTTAATAGGTAACCGACTTAAAATTCGGAATCAGTCCGATTCAACGGATGTTCGAACAGTATCTATCTCTCATGTGAGAGCTTAAGACAATGGTTTGTTATGAAAAAGTTAATTATTGTGTGAATTTTTACATCATTTGAATGATGCGATGTTTTTGTTTCATTGTTTACAAATTATTTTCTTTTACAGGCTCCAACATGAAGCTTGTCAAATTATACCATGCACTATTCCTCTCAATGTTTATCGTAGCTGGGAAGAGTTCTGAAATAACTTTACATCATGGTTCTATAATAGAGGAAATGAATAATTTCTTTCTAACTGGCAGTAATATAGTTTTAGAAGTCAATATGAATGCCATTTTTACTAGCGAAAATGAAGTAATAACTTTGAAATCAGAATTGACTCTTTTTTATCAATCTCTGGCAGGCTTGCATAAATCATTCTTAGCTAGCAGTGATCCAACGTCGCCTAATCAAGTCAGTGACACAATTAACATGCTTTTCTGGGAATTAAGGAATAAAACAAGCGAAGCTGAAATCTTAGCTCGTGATTTGCTAATGTGGTCAATACCTCATGACGTTACAGAAAGACGTAACCCACTTGTTCTAGCGGCATTAAATTTGGTTGGTTCCGTAGCAGGTCTTGGGTTAGGGATTTCAAATCGTTTGAAACTTCGCGATCACGGGGTTAAAATCGAAAATCTGGAACATCAACAAGAGGTATTAGCAGGAGAACTAAACAAACAAATTCAAGCTTTGAACAGCGTAATCAGTAAAGTAAATGAACAGTCACGACGTTTCAATCAGGTTCATGACACTCAAGTTTTGTTAGCAACTTTGATGTATTATCATGCTAGAATTAATCATGTATACTCGAGAGTTTCAAGCTTTATCGAAAAATCAAAAGATTACGTGGAAGCTATAACACTTGCTGCTAAAGGCGTGTTGTCTCCTCATTTGTTACCGATTAAAGATCTTACTCAGATTATCAATAATGCTCACGATAAAATGCGCTATGTTCCAGTAGTAGATTTTCATAAAGTTGAATTTTATTACAGCTTGATCACAGTTAAAGTTGACCTTGATAAGATCGTAATCGACATTCCTTTCAACCCATCAGACGCGTGGAAAGCGTATAAAATTTCGCCTTTTCCCACGTATGTATCTAACGTCTCGACACCTATTATTAATAATCTGTCAGCTCTAGTATTGGTTTCCGCCAATAAGGAAGCTTTTACGGTAGTCCGAGACCAAGCACTGTTAAATGATTGCCATGATGTTATGAATAATGTAGTGTGCAGGATCGATTTGTTTGAATTCTTAAACATTACGTCATTGAATTCATGCGAATTGGACTTGGTACTTAACAGAACCTCTCCCCATACACATGAACATTGTTTGGCTGGTTTAGTACGGTATCGTGACAATCAGTTTCGCCACAGGCTCGTGAATGGCACGTCATTCGTCTTCTCTGCAGAACCATACATCGTCACTTGCCCAGATGGTATTGGACAACAGGACACATGTTCGTCGTTAATGATGGCTGCACTGCAACAACGTCGTCACTCTTCATCCGAGCTAGCACATCCATCATCCGTGGGCGCAACTTCTTCATCAACACATCGTGGGGAAACACTAGGCTGCAAGGTCTAACAATTCCCTGCAGCAGGCCCATCGAAAACGCTATTGCATCATTAGACTTGCTGTCTCCTGCGAGCCATTCTTCTGATCACCATGATTTTCTTCTCCTCTACACATTAATTGCCGTTGGTATGTTGCTGGGAGCCGTAGGCGTAATCGTCAGCGTAATGTTTTGGAAAAAAGCACGAGAGATGAAGGAGACCATTGCGAAATTTGCTGATTCTCAAAGGTCAACGTTGGACTGGCGCAGTTATATGTTCCGAGTTCGATAATGGAATTACTGGCCATTTTTTCATTAAAGCTCGAATACACAGAGAAAGACTGAAAAGGTTCTATTTTCGGTGGTAATGTATGTGAGGAAGAGCTGAACATTTCTGGTGTTATCATTTATCTACATTTATTTCTTTAATAACCTATACTACATATGTATGTATCAATTGCGTGTAGTAGCATGTTGCTCATTCAACATTTTGCATTTAGTAATTTGGTTGTCCATGCTGATTAATCTATCAGGATAACTGTTTGTTTATATAAACCTACCATATGGTTATTACCTTTTGGATACATTTTTTAAGCATTGATTTCAATCTCTATCATTGCAAGTGTATTCATATAATCTGTGCACAAATGTTTTTACTTCGTATACGAATTGCATTATCATTTCAGAATTGCATTATCATTTCTGAATTGCATTATTTTATTTGATTTATCCGGATTACATTATCTATATATGATTTATATGTTAATCATTAGCATTGTCAGTATAATCAATATTTGAGTTATATAACTTACCTTTTTTTTCTCACTTTGCTACATTTTAGTAAGACTTGTGTTCACAAATATGCAACATATTTCAGTATTTGCTGTCTCCAGTAATTACTATATATCTCATTCACATTTTGAGTATAATGATGTTTGGAAGCGTATATTTTCTTTTGCTTTCTGAGAATTTATGCTTAGCTAGTGAATGCCTGTTTTGATGATTTCGTTCCTATTGTGTTTTACGTGGCCGAGCAAATGTCATATTTCATTTATGCCACATTTAAATAAACTACGTTTCTTAGTAAATCTAAGATAATTCCCAATATATATATCTCTATCGCACATGGAAGGAAGGCTATTGTGAAATCTCCGTTTGGTCAACCCAGACGCAGACGTCATCAATAAGTACCTGTGTAGTGCTTTAAGATAGTGCGTCATCATACATTAGCATGCGTTTGCATAAACTCAGCGTTCTCCTTTTGATCAGAGCTGGAGGCAAAGTCACGTAGCCGTGGGAAGTCCTTGGGAACGAGGTCATATGTTTGTTCGTGTGTGTGAATCTTAGTCTTGCTATGTAAAAGTGTGAAAGCTTAGATATTAGATCGACATGGGAGATCATCCTGTGTAGACCAATTGTATTCTTTTGTACATAGTCTCTTTTTGACAAATACAAGAAAAACCACTATGGAGTTTGTCTGAAATCCTGCAGAACATTGGTCTGATCTTCCAAAAACAGTCTTATTCTACAGCCATAGAGAAACTGAAGATGTCATAACCAAACTCTGACTGAGTTCCAAACACAGTCCTTATAACCAAACACCAGGGGAAATTTCTGATGAAATACCTTCCTACAACATATATATATACATATATATATATATATATATATATATATATATATATATATATATATATATATATATATATATACATATATATATATATATGTTACAGGAACAGAATCAACACTTTTTTGAAAGTGTACGTAGCATAATCCAAGCGATCTTTCTTCAGGAAAAAGACGTATAAAGATTCGACCCATGATAACACTTGCATCCTTTTTTCTCCTCCCTCTCTCTCTCTCTCTCTCTCTCTCTCTCTCTCTCTCTCTCTCTCTCTCTCTCTCTCTCTCTCTCTCTCTCTCTCTCCGTGTATCGACTCTCTCTCTCATCATTTACCAAAGCTCACCCACCCTAACCTCACTCATTCTCTCAAAGCAATTAAATGGACTATTTAAAGAAACACAATCGTTTCTTACAAAAATAGGTTTATTATTCGAATAACCCAACAAGAAATGAATAAAACAAAGCAAAGATTAAAATGCATAATAAATGAATTACCGAGTCAGATAACTAAACTCTAAACTGCAAAACACTTCTGATTAAAGAAGTCTCATTATGGCTAATAGCCTGGAAATCCCCAAAATCTCACATACTCACAAATCAATAAATAAAAGTCATGTAAAAAAAAAACAGTCTACCACATAAAGAGATTGACATTGCAAATGACTTGCATGTCCTTTTCTCAAACTCCCAAGTCCACATGTTATTCCAACATGTCCACAGACATCTGTCGAAAGAATTAAACATGATAGAAAACTCCCAAAAATATATGAAATGCAAAACACAATAATGGAAAGTGTAAAATGCATAGACAAGATATGGCAAACGTAACATGACAAAATAATAATATAAAAGAGGTATGAATATTCATATTAAATCTCCCACACCAGTTCAAAAGTTCATAATGATTAGAAAATCATGGTAAAAATCACAAGTTCAATTTCCTCCCATAAAAACAGAGATTTGAAACTCTACCTTATCTGCCGATTTTCAAAGCCTGGATCCTCTCCAAAGCTTATGACTGGACAATTGCAGTTCTATCACGTTAATGAACGATCAAACTCACTTTTAGGGCAGATTTTGGCATAATCTAGATCAAAGTAACGCACGTACTCACGAATATACATAACGCTTGGAAGATCACCTGACCGGCAATATTGCTGAGGAATCAAACTATTTGCTGAATACAAAGATTTTACATCAAGTCTCTCGCCCTAGTTCACTCTGACTCCAAACCTTCTTTCATCACATCTTAAAGCATTGAAGCTATGAAATGCATATATGTGTCCTTTAAATAGAGCTCGGCCACCACATAAGAGCGTCTCGCTCTCCTTAACGGCAAACTAAAACAAAAGCATATGTATAAAACATAACAAAATAGAGCTATGCTCAATTAGCAATGTCTACTGCACTGCAGCTTTAAGGACTGCTCTCATGACGCACTTCCAAAGTCACTGGGGTTGTGTTCTTAGAGCCTTTACATGTAATTTTACAAACACGAATAAGCTTTACTACTCCCACAACAAGAATTATCAGTAAAACAACTATTAAGACAATTAAAATTGTCGGCATAATATATTCCTGATACTGGAACATCACGGAATCGTCGATGTCTTCCAATGGAGGAACCGTCATTGGCACCTTGGTTGTAGGTACCGCCACTACCAAATGCTCGTTATGCGTATGACGCATAATTATCTTCTCGGAACTGTTGAATACAGCACGGCTAAGTACGAGAAAGTCCGTAGACATCACACGGCATGCAGCATCAAACAGCTTGGATCCTTGAAGAACGAATGACGTCGACTTGTTGCTCTGGCACATCATTGTAACTGCATACTCCTTGCAAAACACGGCAGGAAGCGTTCTGGTGGACACAATGTGGTAATCTCGCAGGAACTGTCTAAAGTCACATTCTGTCGGAGTCTGTCTATGAACTAATGATAACTCACAACCACCCACAGATACAACTCGCAACTGGAAAATACTACTGTCACACATACACTTCTCTCTAACTAAAGTACAACCTGTCTCATAATCAACTCCCGAACCTTGATATTGATCTCCCAAAATGAACATGGTCTCTAATCCATCCCATGTCACTACTGAGTCTCCAAAAAACACTCGAAAAAGGTCTAATAACAAAAAGCTTTCATGTTACTGAACCAAACAAAACTACTAACGCAAAAGTCAAACACTCACAATGTGAACTAATTCCAAGTGTGTATCCAAGAATAATCACAGTCAACTCACTACTAAGCACAATAACTCTACGGAACTCACTCACAAAAAAAAATTCTATCCAACAGAACAAAAAATACTCGAGAATCCTATCCAAACACTAAAAGGTATCATATCTCGTAAAAGACATGAAAGTTCTACTCCGGTTAGCAAATATTTCGCAACACCTGACTAACTGTCAACAAAATAGCAATTGACGTAATGGCAATCGCTCCCATGATCTTAACAACTACAATTACTCACAATACAACTCCCTTCATTTTAAAAAAAAGAAACTGAAAAAAAAAATCCAAATACTCAAATACGATCTCCCAACCCGAAAAAAAGATCACACTTGTTCGGTCCGATATACTAAGTACCTCCCCCCAAAAAAAATAATCCTAAACAACACACACATTGCGTCAGATGATAAAACTCATCATAACACAACAACACACTAATACACGGGTCAAATCTCGTATGAAATTAGCCCATGTCTCAACTCCTAAAATCATTCGAAAACAAATGATTAAGAACTTCAACATCTAAAATGAACAAGAGACAAAAAAAAAATAAAAATAAATAAATATCATATATATACAAACGTTCCACTACATAACTATATACAAATGTTCCATTACATCCCAACTTTCTTCAACTTCGAAATATGGGTCAATTTCGTCACTCCAGTGTTTACATCTTTAACTACAAATCTATTCCCTCTTTTGATCTCTACAATCTCAAAAGGTCCGTGGAACTTCGGACTTAATTTATAATTCAGATCATTCTGAACATTCACTTTAACAAACACTCTATAACCCATCGAAAAAGCTACTCCCCTCGATTTCGCGTTACTTTTCTCTACCATTGCACGCGAACTAAGTTCAAGTTCTTTACTGATACGTGCAAATCTTTCTCTCGCTGTATTTATCAATGAAGTGACCGTAACATCACCTTTAACTCGCTCAGGTAACAAGTCAAAAGGTCCTTTCAACTTGTACCCATACAAAGCTTCTGCTGGAGATATCTTAATTGTGTCATTCATCATAGTATTGATACTATATCGCACTTCATCCAAAGATCTGTCCCAATGTGTATCGGAACCACCCACCGTCATGCGCAAAGCTTCGATTACTTTCCGATTCGCCCTCTCACATAACCCATTCGCTTCAGGTCTATACGGGATTATAGATACTTTCTTTATTCCCAGTAAATTAGCAAGACCGTCTAAAGTCTTATTAATAAACTCCCTACCATTGTTTGTGATCAGACATTCAGGAACACCATATCGACAAATTATCCCCTTAAAGAACGCTATAGCAACTTCCTCAGCTGATTTGTACTTCAGTGGGAAAATCTCGACAAAGCGAGTCAACTCATCAACAACTACTAATAAATGTCTATAACCATAAGCGGACTCTGAGAAGTTACCCAGAATATCCATATGCACTCTCTGAAACGGCCTATGTGGTATGGGATATGAACCCAAACGACACGACACTGTCGTCGCTGGCTTATTCGCATTGCAAATAGCGCACTTCTTCACAAAGGCTTCTACTGCGGAAAACATATTTTTCCAAAAGAACTTTGACCTGACGTTTTCATACGTCTTGTCCACACCTAAATGAGGCGAACCAAATTTACAATGTACAATGTCTAGAACTTGTGGTACTAGACTCTCTGGCACGATGATTTGTGTAATCTCACCCATGCTTCGAGTACTTCGCAAGTTATACTTAACTTTCCTCACCAATAAATTATTCTCCAACTCTAGACCAGAAAAAGGCAACTTATACCCTTTCTTCGGTGAAACTCCCCTAAGAAATGCCTTAGCATCTGACAACAATTTATCTTCATCTTGCTTTTGTTCGAGCAAGCCTATGTCCCAAGTGACATTTTCACCCGTAATATAACACACTGCGTTACTCTCACTATCACGAACAACAATCTCTCCCGAGACTGCCGACTCACTATTTCTCCCCGAAGTATGCACTGTAGAAACGTGTATGTCCTCTACATGCGATCAGCCCTTTGTTGGCCGAGTCGGTTGAGCTTTAGACCGTCATTCGATGGGCCGGAGTTCAATTCCCGCCGCCGGCTGATGAAGAGTTAGAGGAATTTATTTCTGGTGATAGAAATTCATTTCTCGCTATAATGTGGTTCGGATTCCACAATAAGCTGTAGGTCCCGTTGCTAAGTAACCAATTGGTTCTTAGCCATGTAAAATAAGTCTAATCCTTCGGGCCAGCCCTAGGAGAGCTGTTAATCAGCTCAGTGGTCTGGTAAAACTAAGGTATACTTAACTTAACTTCTACATGCGATCTCTCAGAACTACTAATATCAGAGACATTAGACACCAAATATTTACTCTCTTCTCCCACACAGGATTCGGTGTGTATTTCCTCATCCTCGACCGGAAAGTATCTGCTCAATGCATCTGCAACTACATTATGCTTACCTTCAATGTATTTGAGGTTTGCATCAAAATCTCTTAATGTTAGGAACCAACGTGCTCTCTTGGGCGACAAATTTGGCTTATTAAAAAGCTCTAACAACGGTTGATGATCTGTAAAAATCTCAACTTTATTTCCCAACAACAACATCTTAAAATGAACAAGGCTAGAGACGACTGCGAAATCCTCCTTGTCCACAACTGACATCGGCCTTTCGTTACTACCACGTGTTTTGAACTTTCTGCTATAAAAAGCAATTGGGTGTAATTTCCCCTCAAATTTCTGCATCAAACACGCACCTATACCTTCCTGACTCGCGTCAGTCACTAAGGTGAACGGTTGACTAAAATCTGGAAACTTCAAAACTGGTGGGTTCACCAAAGCGTTCTTAAGCTTCTCAAAAGCTAATTGTTGACTATCACCCCAAACAAACTTAACGTCTTCTCGTAACAAATCTGTCAATGGAGACGCCATTGTAGAAAAATTCCGCACCAAACGGCGAAAGAAACCCGACATACCTAGGAACGAATGAACCTGTTTCCTGGTTTTGGGAACTGGAAAATTCACAATGGCTTTAACTTTCTCATCATTCACTCTAACTCCCTCTTTAGAGATAACATGTCCTAAATAGACAATTTTTCTCTTCAGAAACTCACATTTGGCCAATTTGACCTTTAGTCCAGCGAACCGTAATCGCTTGAGGACTTCTTTTAACACCTTTAGATGTTCTTCAATTGTATCTGTGCATATGAGAATGTCATCCATGTACACAAACACCGACTTTCCTAATAAACCATGAAGTACTGTGTTAACCAGTCTAGTAAATGTTATTGGGGACCCTTGTAATCCAAAAGGCATCCTATTAAACTCGTAATGTCCCTTTGGTACCGAAAATGCTGTATATTTACGGCTACTCTCACAAAGGGGAACCTGTAAAAACCCTTGCATAAGATCTATAGATGAATATATATTCTTGCCACCGATCTCAACAAACAAATCAGGCAAACAAGCTACCGGATATCTATCTGGGCATGTTTTTTCATTCAATTTACGAAAATCTACACAAACTCTGATACTACCGTCTTTCTTAGGAACTGCAAGCAAAGGAAAATTAAACGGAGAATTGGACGGTCTGATAATGCCTTCCGACTCCCACCTCTGAACTTCTTTTTCTACTTCTTCTCTGATCTTTAAAGGAATTCGATATGCTGGAATATATATGGGATTGGTACCCTTTTCTAGGCGGATTGAATGTTCTAAAACATCTGTAACTCCTAATTTATCTCCCTTCAAAGCAATGATATCTAGATATTCTTTCAACACTTTCTCTACTTTATCTGAATACTCAGGATAATCAACTTTAGCCAAATGTTCATGCAGAACCTGACTTCGGAACTGTTGCTCCTCGTTAGGAAACATATTCCCGTCTCCACAAAAACTCACTAATTTATGCTCTTCAATAAACTCTTCAAGATCAATTACATAAGTACCCTTGTGATATTTTTTCACTGAGTCTTGATAGCTAACTAATTCTACTGAAGTCACGCCTGCGACTGAAACTTCATTCACTGACACCGTACTCACAACGTCTTTGAATTTCTCGGTTCCCTCAACAACGCACACTTGAGAAGGAAACTTTTTCTCTTTCAGCGACACTTTAACCAATGTAGGAACTCGCGGTTGCAATTCAATATCTTCCAATAAAAATCCTTTAAAAGATCTTTGCGGAATATCTTCACTCTCTAATGACTGTGTTACACATGTCTCAGACTGTGTCTTAGGTTTCTCACAAGTTTTTTTCCTGTGTGTATATGGAACAAAACAACCTGACTCACCTATTGTAATCCCCTGAACTCCCGTAAGAATGTTGATGTTATGTCGCATGCAAGAAGGGTGTCCTAGCAAAACCATTTCACCTAAGGCTAATCCTTCTATGACCAAAAATGATTCTACTATTGTCTTTCCGCCGATACAAAGCGTAAGAAATGACGAACCTAAAATATTCAGTTTCCTCGCTTGTACATCACACACTGTCTCACTAGAAGGGACTAATTTGCACTCTGGAAACTTCGAGTGAAAAAGGTCAGCATTTACTAAGTTAACTGAGCTACCAGAATCAACGAAAATAGAAATTTCATTGCCATTAGAGAATCCACGTACAATCGGCCTAGGTTCCAGTGACTCTAAGACCTGATTGCTCATTATCCTGTGTCCGTTTTCGAACTTATCTTGTGAAAATTCTGCTGTTCCTTTGTGTATCTAGAACTTGCATCATGTGGAATTCTCCTGTCATATCTAGAAAAACCTCCCCGTGACTTCCCTGAATATTCTCTACTCTTTGTGGCTGGGCAAAATCTCCATCCATGATCTGAAGATTTGCAAACTGAACAATATCTCACTCTGCAATTTGATTTACTATGTCCTAGTTTATCACAATTAAAACAACGTATCGTTGTGACTGATCTCTCTGGAATTTTCTTCGATTCTACTCGTGCACATGTCTTCGCTGTTGCATCATTTCCCGAATGCGAGCGACTATCATTATTCTGTGGTTTGGAAACCGCAGCTGACATCTTTGCACCTCCCTGTACAAAACTACTGTCCAGTGTCGGGCATTTTGATAGATTTTTATTAATCTGTGCAAACAAAAAGGATTCGTCTGTATCCTGATCAATTCTCTTATCAAAACTATCTACAATTACATCTGGGACCGACGTTAAAAGGCAAGCAAAGTGTAACAATCTTTCAAAATTATCTAAAGAGATATTATTTCCAGTTACCCATGGAGAGCCTGTTATAGATTTCTTTAACTCAACTACTGCATCAAATAAATTCGCACTGTATGTGACTAGTGAATCATTGCCCTTCTTTATTTTGAGAAACTCTCGCAAATTCCGAACTGCACATTCACGTTGAACTCCACCATAAGTAGCTCGTAGAAATTTCTGAAGTTCATTCCAAGTTTTACACCTTCTGAACCCGAAACTGCGTGCTCGTTTCCCAATTATCCCTTTATCCAAATCCAGAAATGATTTGGCCTCTGTTAAAGCTTCAGCGCCATTCGTAATTTTCTTGGAATTCAGGTAATTGTTCACTGACTCAATGAAAGTTTCTATATTTTGGGTTGGCTTCCCGTCAACTAACCCTTTAAATTACTAATTCCCGCGTTAACGCTCGTCACTTTATGCACCACAATTGATTGGGATGTGCTTGCTGCATCGTCCGGCATTTTGTGAATAATCACACGCCCTGAGCGTAACAACATAAAAAAGAAACCAAAAAGAACACTAGAGAAAGGTAAAAGTTACCCCCTCTAAAAGAAGAACAGAAAATGGAGTTCTGCGCAACTTACGACAATGGGGTACTTACCAATTTGAACAGAAAACGGAGCACCTATCACTCGTGACTGCTAACAGAAAACAGAGCTATGTGCAACCTGTGACGTCACCCACTCGAAGACGAAGCAAAAAAAAACCAGCGTGATTTTTGTTCAATCACCATTTTGCGTAATTAACACACAATCGCCACTATTCACACTTATTTGGGTATTTTGTTAACCCCAAAATTGCTCTAGAGATCATCCAGATCTATTTCACAACTCCCCACTCCCAGTACTCGAATAGAAACGAAAAAAAAAAGATTCCCCGTATTAGCGCGTAATCACCCGTGTATACACGTAATCACGACCCCCTATGAAACTCGATCTCTTAAGACTGAGTGGTCACACATCACGCTCACGGCCCAGTCGCTTTGGGTATCAACGTTACCAATTAGTCTATTAGCAATCTCCCTCTTTCGCCACCATTAAAGACATGGGACACCGCTCGCTGCCATTGAAATCATGAGGCACCGCTGCCGCCATTAAAATCATGAGTCACCGCTGCCACCATTAAAATCTGTTACAGGAACAGAATCAACACTTTTTTGAAAGTGTACGTAACGTAATCCTAGCGATCTTTCTTCAGGAAAAAGACGTATAAAGATTCGACCCATGATAACACTTGCATCCTTTTTTCTCCCCCCTCTCTCTCTCTCTCTCTCTCTCTCTCTCTCTCTCTCTCTCTCTCTCTCTCTCTCTCCGTGTATCGACTCTCTCTCTCATCATTTACCAAAGCTCACCCACCCTAACCTCACTCATTCTCTCAAAGCAATTAAATGGACTATTTAAAGAAACACAATCGTTTCTTACAAAAATAGGTTTATTATTCGAATAACCCAACAAGAAATGAATAAAACAAAGCAAAGATTAAAATGCATAATAAATGAATTACCGAGTCAGATAACTAAACTCTAAATTGCAAAACACTTCTGATTAAAGAAGTCTCATTATGGCTAATAGCCAGGAAATCCCCAAAATCTCACATACTCACAAATCAATAAATAAAAGTAATGTCAAAAAAAAAACAGTCTACCACATAAAGAGATTGACACTGCAAATGACTTGCATGTCCTTTTTCTCAAACTCCCAAGTCCACATGTTATTCCAACATGTCCACAGACATCTGTCGAAAGAATTAAACATGATAGAAAACTCCCAAAAATATATGAAATGCAAAACACAATAATGGAAAGTGTAAAATGCATAGCCAAGATATGGCAAACGTAACATGACAAAATAATAATATAAAAGAGGTATGAATATTCATATTAAATCTCCCACACCAGTTCAAAAGTTCATAATGATTAGAAAATCATGGTAAAAATCACAAGTTCAATTTCCTCCCATAAAAACAGAGATTTGAAACTCTACCTTATCTGCCGATTTTCAAAGCCTGGATCCTCTCCAAAGCTTATGACTGGACAATTGCAGTTCTATCATGTTAATGAACGATCAAACTCACTTTTAGGGCAGATTTTGGCATAATCTAGATCAAAGTAACGCACGTACTCACGAATATACATAACGCTTGGAAGATCACCTGACCGGCAATATTGCTGAGGAATCAAACTATTTGCTGAATACAAAGATTTTACATCAAGTCTCTCGCCCTAGTTCGCTCTGACTCCAAACCTTCTTTCATCACATCTTAAAGCATTGAAGCTATGAAATGCATATATGTGTCCTTTAAATATATATATATATATATATATATATATATATATATATATATATATATATATATATATATATATATATATATATATATATATACAGTACATATAATTATATGTGTGTGTGAGAGAGAGAGAGAGAGAGAGAGAGAGAGAGAGAGAGAGAGAGAGAGAGAGAGAGAGAGAGAGAGAGAGTCTTTGTAAGTGACTAGAAATGACAGCCTGAGCGGCTGAGGCCTGTACTGTACTGACAATGTGAGTAGTGTAGAGGAATATTATAAGAGAGCCATTTATGAATTTCGTCAATGGTCAGTTTCATGACAGATTTGCTAACTATTACAGCGTTGCTAGGCCCTTGTGCACGTTGATTCCAAGTTATATAAGTCGCACCACATTCCAGGACTTGGTTCCTGCGCTGAATATGTATAAAAATTATAGACTTGACCATATAACCGATGCTGAGGAATATGAAGTTGAACACAAACTTTGGAGAGGAAGATGGGACAGTTGAAAAGGACTCGCTCTCTCTCTCTCTCTCTCTCTCTCTCTCTCTCTCTCTCTCTCTCTCGTTGTCAGTGACTAGAAGGCTGTTACAAATATTTGCATCATTGCCTTGCATCTGCCGGAGGAGCTTTTCTTTTCTACCCTGTCTCCTGAAGAGCTACAGAAGAGCAACATTGGGACAAGGTCGACTGAATGAATGGTCTTCAGAGCCAATTATAAAATCACCGCGCCTTATTAGAAAATCACCAGGAAATTATTTCATCTTCTGTTACCGATGTACTTTCTAGAAAGGTTAAGAGGCGTCTTACTTTATATTGTAGTTAAATAGTTTGTCTTTCACGATAATCTAAGATTATTCAAAGGCACTACAGGATTTATAAAATTTCGAAAGAAAGATCTAATTCACATACCATTTTGATTTTTGAATCATTCACTAATTATTTTGGCATTTTTTAATGCAAAATTAATTTTGCTTCATTTGTAATTTTATTTGAAAATAAAACAATATTTAAATCTGCAGTTTGGTGGTACAACTTTCCTAGGTGGGGCTGGGTCCTCATCAATTTGGGGGGAGAGAGACTGGGTAATATTGAAAAATGCCGCCCATGATCAAATTTCTGCAAGAGCTACTGTATATATAGATGTATAAATGTGTGTGTGTGTGTGTGTGTGTGTGTGTGTGTGTGTGTGTGTGTGTGTGTGAAATAAGGTCCACATGAAATGCATGTTACTAAAATTACTGAAAACATATACTTACAAAGCTTATTACAGCTTTCGTCCAACCGCTGTGGCCTTGATCACCGCAATGGAGCATCACAGAAAATTCAGGAACCAAAACAAAGCAGGGAAACAATATATATAAGATATAAAACAATCATTAGAGACAGCAAAACTGTTAAACAGATTATTGGGCCCTTAAGGGTCTTCCTGCTTTACTCTGTTTTCCGAGTTGTTTGTTCTACTCCATTTTAGTGATCAAGTCCACAGCAGTTGGACGAAAGCCATAATGAACTTCGTTTTGTCACATGCGCTTCATTCTTGGCATTCTCTCACATCTCTGAGATGTGCGACATAATACTTTTATGTTTCATATCTACATCTATACCTACATCTGTCTATATATATGGATATATATATATATATATATATATATATATATATATATATATATATATATATATATATATACTGTATATATATATATATATATATATATATATACTGTATATATATATATATATATATATATATATATATATATATATATATATATATATATATATATATATATATATATATACATATATATATATATATATATATATATATATATATATATATATATATATATATATATATATATATATAAGAAACAAACGAGAGCCAGACACTGACGATAGTTCTCGTTTTCTCGAAAATGCAGAGTGACCCAGTCACGTTAAATGACGCTATAAGCTTATTAATGATTAGTGATGTTCACCAGAATCAACGATATTATTATTATGACCTGGAAGGCACATTCCAGACTCCCTGGGGAACGCCACCCTGTTACCCAAGACACAAGAGAGAGAGAGAGAGAGAGAGAGAGAGAGAGAGAGAGAGAGAGAGAGAGAGAGAGAGAGAGAGAAAGAGAGACTGAAGAAGGCGGAGAAGAAGGAACTGACGAAGTCCCTTTGTCCCTCCCTCCCACGAGCAGCGTCTTCTTCTTCTTTTTCTTCTTCTTCTTCTTCTTCTTCTTCTTCTTCTTCTTCTTCTTCTTCTTCTTCTGTCCCGTCGATGCAAACTCTTCATTGTTCAGTCTACTTTCAATCATTTGTTAAGCTATTTCTCCTTCCTTCCCTTTTATAAAAGAGATAGACAGATAGATGGAAAGACAGATAACAGACACTAAATACATAGATAAATAGAGAGAGAGAGAGAGAGAGAGAAAGAAGGAATATGGCCCCCTGACCAGTTCGTCTGTCCGATCGATGAAAGCTATTCATTATTCAGTTCCGTTATCGAGAGGTTTCTTCTCTTAACCATTCATCATTCTATTTTTATTCATTTTCATTCATAAAAGAGATAGGAAGATAGAGAGAAAGATAACAGACAGTAGATCGAGAGCGAGAGTGTGCACTTGGAGAGAATCAATAAGGGTGAATCAATGAAAGCCTCGTCGCTAACTGGGTCACTGTGCTTGATCACGCAAGCATTACTCTCGGTCACACTGAGTTTCCCGCTATGGCATGCGCACACACACACACACAACACACACATTACCCTCATCCCCCCACCCTTCGTGAGCAGGGCCAGGCTGGAAGAAGAAGAAGAAAACTGGAAAAGCTGAGACTGTCTCAAGACTCCCTTTAGGAAAGTAACATCACCTGACCCCTGACCCCTCTCTCTCTCTCTTTTGAGGGTCATGGGCATTGGTATATATATATATATATATATATATATATATATATATATATATATATATATATATATATATATATGTATGTATGTATGTATATATGTATATATATATATATATATATATATATATATATATATATATATATATATATATATATATATATATATATATATATATATATATATATTTATATATATATATATATATATATATATATATATATATATATATATATATATATATATATATATATATATATATATATATATATATATATATATATGTATATATATATACATATATAAGAATCGCAGGGGAAACAATCCCGACAAACATCTCAGGTTGAAGAGGTAAAGGCCTGCATGTCTCTTACAAGATCAAGTTTATTCTGCCAACGTTTCACATGACATGATGCATCTTCAAGGCTGGAAAATTACAGACAATAAATACTTAAAATGTCACTTATGCAACGGGAAAAACTTCTTTAAAAATTTAAAAATTTAAAACATTTATAAATACAAAAAATTAAAACAAGAACTTGAAAGGAACGCCTAACAAGGCCAGAGCTAAAAAGTGACTAAAAAGACAGGGAGAAAATAAACAAACGAAAGAAACCTACAACGAACGTGGAGAATAAACAAACAGGCAGTTATGCTATAAACAGTTGTGTGGACGACGATTGGGTGTTTAGTGTTGGTACTTTAGTTTTTATAAAAAGCGGCTCCAACACCATCAGCTCGTCGACCTTACAGGCAGATCCAATAATTTTAAAATCATTTATATCCAAGAGGGTACCACAAATCTTAGAATTGTTCCGAACATTGGATAGTTCGGGATTGGACAATGTGCAACCCGTCCTGAAGCTGACACCTTGGTGGGAGCAGAAACGGATCCTAAGAAACCTCCTCGTACATCCAACGTAGGTTCCCAAACTACATCTGGGACAGGTATATTTACAGATAATGTTTGGTTTCCTTCACTCTGAAAAAAGAACGGATATTTAGAGGATTTCGTGGAATCAACTTCAGATTTACAGCTGGCAATTCATGATGAATTAAATTCATACATTTCTTTTTAAAACTTTTGTCATGAAGGAAAGGGAACTTAGCATAAATACATAATTTGGGAACGGTGTATGTGAGAATAGATTGTGTCATTTTTGCGGTTAAGAGCTTATTAAGTACTCGATGGAAATAGTGGGATGGAAAACAATTGTTGCGAAAAAGATTAGCCAAGAACTCTACTTCTTTATGAGAGGCCATGGGAAGGCCATACATGATCCCGTATGTTGAACCAGTAACGAGAAGGTTTTGGAAGGTGCTTTCATCTATGATACTGTCACGTTTGAGTGCTCTGAGGAACCTATTAATTCTGTCTTCTATTATGGTAACATTTTGTAAATTAGGTGTTGCCAGTTTCTGGAATCTTGATGAGTCACTGAGAATTGAGTGCATTCTATGAACATAGTCCTTCAGTTTTAGATAAGCAGGACTATGTTCATAAAATGCACTCAATTCTCAGTGACTCTTCAAGATTCCAGAAATTGGGAACACCTAATTTACAAAATGTTACCAAAATAGAAGACAGAATTAATAGGTTCCTCAGCGCACTCAAACGTGACAGTATCATAGATGAAAGCACCTTCCAAAACCTTCTCGCTACTGGTTCAACATACGGGATCATGAATGGCCTTCCCAAGATCCACAACGAGGGTGTCTCACTTAGACCTATACTTTCTTCGTTAAATACGCCTAACTATAAACTTGCAAAGTATTTAGTTCCATTGTTAGAACCTCTCACCAATAATTATTTTAATGTAAAAAGTGCTGCTGATTTCAAGGACGATGTTCTTAAGCAGGTCTCTGACCTTTTTATGGTCAGTTTCGACGTTGAGTCCTGTTTACCAATATTCCTGTTGAGGATACGATCCAGATCATATTGACCAAACTGTTTCCATTTCCCGATTTTCTTTTTAACGGTTTTAATAGAACGGTCTTTGTTTTTAATGATTCTTGTTTCAGACAGGTGGAGGGGATGGCAATGGGAAGCCCTTTAGGTCCTACTTTCGCCAATATTTTTATGAACTCCCTGGAGGAGACAGTATTGGACAATTGTCCCCTTAGTTTCCACCCTTTATTTTATAAAAAAAATATGTGGACGACACCTTTGCTCTGTTTAAACGCGATTTTAATGCAGATTCCTTTTTAGAATTCATTAATGCCCAACATCCCAATATTAGGTTTACAGTTGAGAAAAAAACTCGTAACTCTTGATCATTTCTTGATTTACGCATCACCAGGGAAGAAAATAATGGGTTTCAAACCAGCATTCACAGAAAAAATACTTTTACAGGTTTGGGCACCAATTTTTATAGCTCATGTAATTTCAATTTTAAGCTGAATTCTCTCTCTACCCTCCTCCACAGGGAGTATACTCTGACTTTCAGCTGGACAGCCTTTCATAAAGAAGTAGAGTTCTTGGCTAATTTTTTTCGCAACAATTGTTTTCCATCCCACTATTTCCATCGAGTACTTAATAAGCTCTTAACCGCAAAAATGACACAATCTATTCTCACATACACAGTTCCCAAATTATGTATTTATGCTAAGTTCCCTTTCCTTCATGACAAAAGTTTTAAAAAGAAATGTATGAATTTAATTCATCACGAATTGCCAGCTGTAAATCTGAAGTTGATTCCACGAAATCCTCTAAATATCCGTTCTTTTTTCAGAGTGAAGGACACCAAATATTATCTATAAATATACCTGTCCCAGATGTAGTTTGGGAACCTACGTTGGATGTACGAGGAGGCTTCTCAAGGTCCGTTTCTGCCCCCACAAAGGTGTCAGCTTCAGGACGGGTTGCACATTGTTCGCTCCCGAACTATCCAATGTTCGGAACAATTCTAAGATTTGTGGTACCCTCTTGGATATAAATGATTTTAAAATTATTGGATCTGCCTGTAAGGTCGACGAGCTGATGGTGTTGGAGCCGCTTTTTATAAAAACTAAAGTACCAACACTAAACACCCAATCGTCGTCCACACAACTGTTTATAGCATAACTGCCTGTTTGTTTATTCTCCACGTTCGTTGTAGGTTTCTTTCGTTTGTTTATTTTCTCCCTGTCTTTTTAGTCACTTTTTAGCTCTGGCCTTGTTAGGCGTTCCTTTCAAGTTCTTGTTTTAATTTTTTGTATTTATAAATGTTTTAAATTTTTAAATTTTTAAAGAAGTTTTTCCCGTTGCATAAGTGACATTTTAAGTATTTATTGTCTGTAATTTTCCAGCCTTGAAGATGCATCATGTCATGTGAAACGTTGGCAGAATAAACTTGATCTTGTAAGAGACATGCATGCCTTTACCTCTTCAACCTGATACATATATATATATATATATATATATATATATATATATATATATATATATATATATATATATATATATATATATATATATATATATATATATATATATATATATATATATATATATATTTCTCACCTTCCAAAGAAAGCCCTTCGTTGGCTGAGTCGGTTGAGCTTCAGACTGTCACTCGATGGGCCGGAGTTCAATTCCCCCGGCCGGCTGATGAAGAGTTAGAGGAATTTATTTCTGGTGATAGAAATTAATTTCTCGCTATAATGTGGTTCGGATTCCACAATAAGCTGTAGGTCCCGTTGCTAAGTAACCAATTGGTTCTTAGCCACGTAAAATAAGTCTAATCCTTCGGGCCAGCCCTAGGAGAGCTGTTAATCAGCTCAGTGGTCTGGTAAAACTAAGGTATACTTAACATTAACCTTCCAAAGAGAGCATTGACCTGAAATTGACCTGACAGGTGGAATGGAGGGTGACCTGTCGACTGGGTAAGGTGTTGTATGTGGGTGGGCATTGATTTTGTCCCTTTGCAGTGCCTGAATGCAGTTCAGGGGAAATCACACCAAGAGTCACAACCTCCCAAAAGTGGTGATGCAACCCCACCAGGGTCTCTGGATTCCGCATTCCCTCAAAACATGATCGAGTTTAGCAATTTGCAACAAACATAGGGTTGTATTCTCAAACTGTTCTCGAGTAATGGCCTCAAACAGGGTGCAAATTGAACATCGGAAGAAGAAGAGGCCAAAGACTTTGTCGACGTGCCTTAGCTGAGAGGAGAATCCTCCTCCTCCTTCTCCTCCCCCTCCTCCCACTAGAGCCACGAGGCTCCAAGTGGACCCCTACCTGGATTTTGGTCTGCTCATTTGGCACCACAAATATGTCCTCAGTATCTCCAAGTGTCCTCGAGTGAAGGAGGAAGAAGTCTTTAAGTGGACGAAAGGACGGCGGGGAATAATCATCGTATTTCTTAGAGGCTTTTTCGGAATCTGAATTGTCCCGAATCTGAGTGGCCCTCCCGCCCTCCCTCCACTCATTCCAGGTGCTGACACTCACCTGACCTGACCTGACCTGACCCTTCCACCCCTTTCCCCAACCCCCACCCTCCCCTGTTTCTGATGTTTTGTCATGAATTATCGCCCATTTTTTAGTTTGTCATGATAATTATGGAGGAAGTACAAACAGTCAGTCCAAGAGCTTTTGTGGACACAAGAAGAAAGGAAAGGACTTCTAAGACAGACACCTCTCAACATCTTAGGAACTTCTTCGAGCACTGATGTGAAGAGTTCAATTGTATGTATATGTGTGTGTGTGTGTCAAGCAAATGAGAGCCAAACACTTACCATACTACTTCTTCTTCTCGTCTTTTTACTTAATGTTTACTGTCACGAGAATCACTAATACTATCTTAAAGACACGAAGTCCCCAGATAGAAGAAGAGACACTACTCTGTCACCAACGCAAGTGGGACTGAAGAAGGCGAAGAAAAGGAGGAATTCCACCAGTCTCTTTGTCCCTCCCTCCCTCTCTCCCTCCCTCCCACGAGCTGCGTCTCCTTCTTCTTCTTCTTCTTCGTCTGTCATGTCGATGGAAACAGTCGATTATTAAGATACACCTTTATCATTTTTTTTGTAAACAAGTTACTTAGAGAGATAAACAGATAGGCAGATGGAAATCTAGATAATAAATAACAGATAGATAGATAGAAAGAATGAGCTGGAGTACATACTTGGAGAAAATCAATAGGAAGCGGGTGCATGTGTGGTAACTATGCTTGGTCCGGCAAGCACTGCTGCCTCCCCCTCTTTGGTATACACACACACGCACGCACGCACACACATACAAATATACACTCAGAAGCAAATTCCGTTGTTGTCTTAGAGTCAAATTGCTTGAAAGAAAAAATAATTCCTAAACACAGTGCCATAAACCTTATTATTATTATTATTATTATTATTATTATTATTATTATTATTATTATTATTATTATTATTATCATTATTATTATTATTATTATTATTATTATTATTATTATTATTATTATTATTATTATTATTAGCTCTGACTGCAATGAAGGGAAATTAAGGAAAAGATATCCTTAAACCTGCTTGCACAACCTGGCCTCCTCCTCCTCACCCAAGCGGTGGAGATCTTGGAGTGTTAGACAGACTATATATGCTCGGTTCAGAAATCAGTAAGTAATATCTGTTATGTCTCTCTCTCTCTCTCTCTCTCTCTCTCTCTCTCTCTCTCTCTCTCTCTCTCTCTCTCTCTCTCTCTATACCTTGGGAAAAACATTCATTCACCCGCGAAGACACTTTGGTCAAGTTTCAAAATACCGGAAGACACTTCGAGAAGTTTTTGCAATGATTCACACAAGCACATAAATATATACATATATCATGTTTCTTTTAAATAATTGTGAGTCTCATTCAAAGGCACATAGGTACAAAAGAGAGAGAGAGAGAGAGAGAGAGTGAGAGAGAGAGAGAGAGAGAGGAGGAATGTGGCCTTTGAACGGGGACGTCTGACCGAGCGATGAAAGCTATTCGTTCTTCGGTTCTGTTATTGAGTGATTTCTTCTCTTAATCATTTAACCAGTTATTTCTTTATCATTTCCTTCTATAAAAGAGATAGATAGAAAGATAGATAATATATATTAGATAGATAGATAAAATGAACGAGAGCGAGTATAGATACTTGGAGAGAATCAATACGAGGTGAGCGCCTCGTTGCTAATGAAACTATTAACTTGGTTGCTATGCTTGGTCAGGCAAACACTGCTCTCTCTCGTTGCTCTTATTACTGCATCTTCCTCCCTGGTACACCTACACACACTCACGCACACACACAGACACACACGCACACACACATACACAGGCCACAATGAATGAAGCCTCGCATACTATGGGAATGACATGACGTCATCATCTTCATTCATGCCTAGGAGCCAGTCGTAGTAAACAGAAAAATTGCCAGTTTGTGTATTTATTCACACGCTTTCTGCAGAGGCCATTCATTCATGAAGGTTTCTGTTGCAACACCATACTACTGTTGGGAACTAAGACAATCAAACAATCTCTATAGGTCTTTTGTAATTGAGAAAACAAAGCGTTTTATGTTTTATGGCAGTACTTGGCACCTTTTCATTGGGGTTTTGGTATCGTCTGGTGGCTGGCCCTCCCCACCTAGCTTAAGCCAAGAAGAAGAAGGGAGGACCTTCATCAGTACCATAAGAGCGGGAAGTAGAACGTCGTACTGAAACTCATGTCATCACAGTATGTAATGACATATTACGTAAACAAAATGTAACTGAATAACGCCCCCTCTTACGAAACTGTGTTGTCAGTATAGATGTTTGTGTGCACATATAGAAAGGTTTTCACATCAGTCTATGCCTAAGCCACTCACTCCCCGACTAACTCTCGGGGGAAATTGAACCTATGTGTTCCCCTATCTGGCGCTATTCGTGGTAAGCAGCAAACTATAACACATTAACCACACAAACAAGACACAGCGCCAACCACAACCACGTGTCCGAATTCATGGTTGAAGAAAAGGGCGGGTAATGAACGCTGTCAATATCGGTGGACGTGAATGACTCGTGAGGACAAGCGAACGGAGAACGCTCTCTCTCTCTCTCTCTCTCTCTCTCTCTCTCTCTCTCTCTCTCTCTCTCTCTCTCTATAGATATTTGTCGTCTCAATAAGCATATTTGCCAGATTGACGGCTAATACCTTTCCTTCAAGGGTGTCATTTAGGGGGGGCTGGGAGGGGCAACTGTCCCCCAAAGACTCAAGTTGCCCCCCCCCCCAGCCTCAACTTGCCCCCTTCACCCCACCAAGCCCCAAGAAGTAACAGCAGCTGGTTTTCCATTATTCCTACCGAAATTCAAATGTGTCATCACATTAAGTTATATCTGTCTATCTATCTATCTATTTTATGTGCTTCAAAAAGCACATAAAATAGCTCGAAATAAAAAAAAAAAAAACAGGTGATTAGGGGTCGCTTCGCTCGCCATACCGCCTTGCCCCCCTCCCCAACCCCCATAAAAAAAATCTGAAATGACACCCCTGCTTTTCTTATGATTTTGTGTGAAACAGAAGAATACCGTAAATTGGCCTTCCAGAAGTGCTCCCCCTCCCCCGCCCGCCCGCCACCCTTCTCAGACAACTGGATGTGCCAGCATTCTGCAAGAAGTTCAGTTCCAGAAGGAAGCCTTATTGACTTATAGAATAAGGGCGAGAACAGCGTGGAGGCGGTCAGACATATTCGTCTTTATTGCACCGTTCAGAATCTCGGGGGGCATGTTGACAGCGGCTACTTTTCCACTTTCTTGCTCAATATCTCGACGATTTCCTGTGATGGACTCTTTCAGTATACTTCAGCATAAAGAGCATTGAATGATGATTGCAACTGCGTATAGTAAAGTATATGAAATTGACTGTGCAACAATTCATTAACTAGCAAACATCGGGAAGTAAAGAAACCAATTTTTTTATAGAAAGTCGTCCCTCAAATGAATTCACTGAATATAGCAGCGGCCATTCCCTGTTCCTTTCTCTAGAGCCTCCCTATATCAGAAAACGGCTTCTTGAAAAAAAAGGCATTTTATAAAATTGAGGACTACTGGGACGAAAGTCATTTACTTGCGTTGCCAAACTTCCATTCTAAGGAAAATTTTATGGAATATAGATCATTGTTATACAACAAAACTGAAGGGAACTACTCTGAAATATTTACTAAACATGGTTTTTATGTATACAGTTGTTAATGACCAATATTTTAAACAGTTTTTCAATGTCATATTTGAGAAACGTGGCATACATGGTGCCACATCTATAATCTCGATTCTCAGGTCAAGTATTGAAATCTGTATCTGTCAGTTAAGAAACAATAAACCCTTTGTTAATCTCTTCAGAATCATCAAATCTTATAAACTGGGGTCCTTTATGGCGAAGGTGAGGATTACCGGATGTAAATATAGTTGACGCTGAAACACGCGTGCGTGTGTGTGATTAAACGCTTAAGATGTTTGTTATCTGAACTTTTCTATAAATAGAGAAATTTGAATATAAAATTTTTTTTCCATCTTTGATGTTATTTTTTTTCTTGTGTAGATTGTTTCAAGACAACAGTCAACTGAATATGGAAAAAAAATATTCGGGTGATAAGATGAAAAAACCTAAATACCATGGGTGGTTAGGATTGAAATTGGTCTGGCGTTGCCAAGCATCAATCTATTACAATTCTCAATGAGATAAAGGAAGCAGTTTAGTAACTGAAATTAATAAAATTTGCTCCAAAAATGATTGAATCTTGATTGTTGTAGGCTACACAGATCCCGATGAATATTGTGTTAAACCAGTCATTAATATTAACCTTTTAAAGTGAAGAAGTGTGGCTTTGGTACGCACTTCTCTGCCCTCGTGTCTCGGGCCAGGCACGGGTAGCCTATATTATGAGCTGCAGTTTTCACTCATTATAGGACAAAACAGCCTGGTCAGAGTTCCTCACTGGGAGTCATTCAAGGACAGGCAAGGAAAATTATTCATAATGTGTTAAGATACTTCACAATGGAGAAACAGAACAGGGGACCCATTACTCATGTTGCAAATGCAACTCTTCGTACAGCTGAGGCAACAAAAGTCTGTAAAGCTACAGTTGAACGAATATGTAAAGAAGCCGAGTCTCAATAATTGTTTGGTGACCCAGTTTTCGAGATAAAGAAGACGAAAAGATCAAAACCTGTGACTGGTTTGGATGACTTTGACAAATGTTTGCTTCGTCGGATAATTCTCAAATTTTATGAGAGGAAAGAAATTCCAACCATTAGCAAAGTGTTGTTTGAAATGAGGGAAAGAACAGGATTCAAAGGTGGTATAGAATCTTTAAGAAAAATTGTGAAAGAAATTGGTTTCCAGTACGCAAAACTCGGTGGATAGGGAATTTTTGATGATGGAACGATATGACGTGTAGTGCTTGCGAACAAGATTCCTAGAAAAAATGCAAAAAGTCAGAGAGAACGGACGAAATGTAATTTATCTGGATGAGACTTGGGTTAATCAAAATTACACTGTAGGAAAATGCTGGAAAGATAATAAATCCGAGAATGCTACTGGAATTAAAGTGCCGTCAGGAAAAGGTGGCCGACTTATAATTCTGCATGCAGGCTCTGCAGAAGGCTTCATTCCAAACGCTGAGCTTAAATTCACTGCAAAAAATGATGGTGATTTTTATAGCCAAATGAATCACACTATATGATAAATATCTGAATAAAGGAAAAATAAAGTTATACCAGCGAACCCTTCTGAGACAATTGGAGTGGGCATCACCCCCCCCCCACACCAGACTCTGAAAGGGGGATAATCTGTACAGGACATAAAAAGGTTTTGACTTTAGGGTAATGATTCCCTTAGGAGATTAGTAAGAAATCCAGAGCTTTGACTTTGGCCGCCTCCACAAAGAACTTGAAGATATGGCAACGTGTGTTTTCGTTTTTAGACACGCCCAAACCCTCACCACAGATTGGTACTACTATAACTCGACGAGGTCCTCTAGGGCGAGGATTACCTCGTCGAGGCAAGATAGAGACGGACGGTTAGAAGTACTGACCCCCCATATAAACTTTTCTGTAGCCTGCGTTCGAATCCTTGAAAGCAATTCAAAAACATTTTGAAAAATTCGTTATCAATTTCTCGTAATTTTTCAATCATTCGAAATCAAACTGTAGTTTTGTCACTTATGAAGGAAATTGATATTTGCCGATGGTTTAAAACAATACTGATATTCAGTAACTTCGTGAAATGTACACATATAATAAATTCGTCTGAGTCGTAAAGGCTTTCGGAAGCGTTGTGAGTCACTCCGAACGAAAGCTTCACTGAATGACGCTTTCGTTTGCATAGATTCTCCTTTCACAGCCTCGGCCAACTTGAAAAGGAAGTCTCGCTTTCATGTTCCTTCTGCATAATATCATAAAGGGCAAAATGATTATAACTCAGATTCTAAATGTCAATATAATATTTATATTAAATATATCCCTGTTCAGAAACGGTTTGTAATTCTGCACGACAAGCATTAGCCTAGTATCTCTCTCTCTCTCTCTCTCTTTCTCTCTCTCTCTCTCTCTCTCTCTCTCTGTAATGAAAAATGTTAAAAGGTAAATGAAATACATGATGAGTCATATTGGGGAGAGAGAGAGAGAGAGAGAGAGAGAGAGAGAGAGAGAGAGAGAGAGAGAGAGAGAGAGAGAGAGAGAGAGAGAGAGGAGAAATGTGGCCCCCCTGACAAGGTCGGCTGTCCGATCGATGAAAGCTATTCATTATTTAGGTCCGTTATCGAGAGGTTTTCTTCTCTTACCCATTTATCATTCTATTTCTTATTCATTTTCATTCATTAAAGAGATAGGAAGATAGAGAGATAGAAAACAGACAGTAGATAGAGAGAGAGAAAGGACGAGAGCGAGAGTGTGCACTTGGAGAGAATCAATAAGGATGAGCTAATAAAAGCCTCGTTGCTAACTGGGGCCACTGTGCTTGGTTACGCAAGCATTACTCTCGGTCTCACTGAGTCTCCCGCTCTGTATGCACACACACACGCACACACAGACGCTCACATTACCCTCACACCCCGCCCTTCGTAATTAGGGCCAAGCTGGAAGAAGAAGAAGAAAACTGGAAAAGCTGAGACTGTCTCAAGACTCCCTTTTGGAAAGTGACATCACCTGACGCCCCCCCCTCTCTCTCTCTCTCTCTCTCTTGGGGGTCATATATATACATACATACACACACATATATATAAATAAATATATATATATATATATATATATATATATATATATATATATATATATATATATATATATATATATATATATATATATATATATATATACACGTATATATATATCTCTCACCTTCAAAAGAGAGCATTGACCTGACAGGTGGAATGGAGGGTGACCTGTTGACTGGGCTAGTGTTGCAAGTGAGATGGCATTGACTTTCGTCCATTTGCAATGCCTGAATGCAGTTAAGGGGAAACTACACCAAGGGTGTCACAACCAGCCAAAAGTGGTAATGCAACCCCCAAGGGCCTCCAGATTCCACATCCCCCCAAAACCTGGTCGAGCTTGTTCGCAATTTGCAACCAACGGAGGAGGGTCGGTTCCTCAGACCGTTCTCGAGTAATGGCCTCCTCAAACAAGGTGCAAATTTTATCAAGCGCCTTGGAAGGAAAAACCCCAGGGCCGACTTTGACGCCCCGTGGCTGAGAAGGGAATCCTCCCACGGCCATGAGGCTCCGGAGGGAACCCCGTAGTTTGGTCCAGTCTGTTGGGAAATGCAAATTCCAGGTCAATCTGTCGAGCGATTCTCGAGTTATGGAAGCCTGGATTTTGAGAAGAGGTTAGACACACTCCTGGTGGGAGGCTTCTTCATTAGGTTTTCTTCGACTGGATGAGGGGTTAAGCATGTATGTATGTTTGTATGTGCATATGTGTGCCTCTCTCTCTCTCTCTCTCTCTCTCTCTCTCTCTCTCTCTCTCTCTCTCTCTCTCTCTCTCTCTCTTTTCTCGAGGCGCGCTGTTCCGTGTCTCGCTTGGATGTAAGTGCTCATCAAGAGAAAGAACACTTGAGGTCGACTGCTTGAAGCTTGAAGCAGAGAAGGATATCATTATATTCTGGCTCACTGAGGCCTTCAGTTACAACGAGAAATAAATGAGTGAATGAGAACATACAGACGCTGAATACAGTAGCCAGGACCCCGTTGGGGGTTAGTGCCTTCAGTGCACCTCACGTGATGCACTGTAGGCATTAATTAGTAAGGTTCTTGGTAGCGTCCCTTCCACGGCCCCTAGCTGCTGCACCTCCTTTCATATTCCTGGCATATCGACCTCAAGAGATAACAGCCTCTTTCTCTGCTTGCATTAAATCTTTGTCGCCACGGCAGAATGAATGCACGAACACGGTGCAGGGAAAGGCCAAAGCAGATAGGTGGCCTTCTCAGCTGAATTAGGACACTTGTTCGCCTGTCCACGACAACAAACATGTCGCTACATTTGTGAGGTTCAGCAGCCGCGAGATCTGGTTCCTCCTCCTCAGCCAGGTCAGAGGTGACACCAAGATCTGTCTCCAGGGAAGTAGCTTTTACACTCGCCCCTGGAATTTCCATGCAGGTTTGACAGAGTACTGAGATTTCAGGTCCAAAAATAGCTTTAGCTGCCTGAATCAGTCTCATTTTCAGGGTTTATATCATACGTGACTTACCGCAAAGAATATTCAATATGAAATGTCAGTGAATATTGGAATGATCAGCCCACAGGTTTACTACGCCTGGCTAACTGATATTCGCTCTCTCTCTCTCTCTCTCTCTCTCTCTCTCTCTCTCTCTCTCTCTCTCTCTCTCTCTCTCCCTGTTCGTATATCACTCTTTGACATTTCATTCTTATCCATTATCAAACGATTTCTTCGTCCTATTATTTTTGTCTGAGAAGCACCATTTCTTGATTTTCTTTGTCTCTTTCGGGTCTATACCGAAATGTGAAGAGAAGGCTTCTCTCTCTTCACAGAAAACAACTCAAATTTCAGCTAACTGACAGAATGCTTTCCTGTGTCCCACCATGGACTACCCCAGAATTTACTTGCCTCATTCAGTTTAGATGTTCCATGAACTTTCTGTGATGGAACATGCAAATTTCCTCTGCTGCAGGAGTCCACCATCCATTTCTTCAGGGTCATCGGTGCAGGCCTTCTCCCTAATTGCAAGATATTTACAAATGGACTTTTGCACAGTCCCCTTCCATATAGCGTCAAGAGCCTTCCTCTATATCATCATGGCTGTTATTGATATGTTGTCTGTACCAGTAAAACCCAAAGCGATCTGCATCGCTGTTTTCACTCTCAATGTCGAGGTTTCTGAACAATTGCTGATCCTGGGAGTTGCAATGCTGACTCACTCTGGTTCATCTTCATTTGAATACCTTTTGATCCCTGTATCAGTTAATACATTGATTTATTCTTCTTTAATAAATGAGCGAGATCTCCTCTTCTTTCTGTATCTCCTTTACCTTCTCTTGCTTCCTCCTTAATAATATTCTGTGGAAGCTCCTTCTGGAATTTCAAGTCAATGGCCTCTTTGGCAGGCTTATTCTATTTGAATGCTGTTCTTCATCTTCTGAACAATAATAATAATAATAATAATAATAATAATAATAATAATAATAATAATAATAATCGTTTGAAGGCTCTTTATCCCTCATGAGCGTTCCGCCTGATATGCAAAGAGACTCGTCATTTTTTGAGAAGGCGTTGGTCTTACAACTAAAGAGTTATAAGACAGTATAAGACATTATAAAGACATGGCGCTCAAGTGTCTTCTTCCCAGCAGCGCTCAGGAGTCTTGCCTTGAGGTCCCTTTCGTCTTCAGCGCCGTCGAAGTGAGCTGGACAGATGGATGAAAGCAGCACAGAGATATGCAAGCAGCTTCTTTTTTATACCTTGCTCTTTGGTGTTATCCTTTCGGTTATTGCAACTGTCAACTGAACAGTTATTCGGCCTTGGATACCAAGAACTTTCCACTTGTACGTACCGTCTCAAATTCTAAATTGATTTAGCCGACTGACTCGGATCTCACCAATGAGCAATGAGCAGAGGTAGACGAAACGCCGAGGCAAGAAGAGGAAGAAGACAACAGGCATCAGTGACAGCGTCCTGTTTGTCACCGAGTGAGTGTTGGACCTGCTTATCTGGATCTCGGCTGGTGATGATACAGAAGTCCTTTCGGGATTCTTCGTAAAGAGACCAAAGAAGCACTAATCCGCTGCTTCTCTCAGCCGTAGCCAAAGCCAGTAAAGTCTAAGTACAACTTATTATTCATTTTTCCCCAAATATTGATGAGCCCTCAGTCAGTCACACGGCGCCCTTTGGGACACACTGCTCTAGGGCGTCGTCCACAGGTGCACTGAC
Organism: Macrobrachium rosenbergii; assembly: GCA_039081455.1. Classification (NCBI taxonomy): domain Eukaryota; kingdom Metazoa; phylum Arthropoda; class Malacostraca; order Decapoda; family Palaemonidae; genus Macrobrachium; species Macrobrachium rosenbergii. The sequence continues at coordinate 16,181 of JANJGK010003577.1, read as the reverse complement.
CTGTCCCTTGCTTCTGCACCTCTCCAGTGACATTTAAATATTTAATCATATTATTTTTTATGCACAAGAGAAGATCCTGACGATGTAAGAGACACAGCCAGATGCCAGCCCAGATTTCCACTGGATCTTGAAGTTGGATTATCGTTGTATAGGAAGGAGAAGTCAGTAGGTCAACATCATTGTATGATACAACCTGACCTTATTGTTGGCCATATAGGAATAAGTGAGGGACTTCTCTACTCTTGCTGGATAGAAGGTTATTTTAGACAATAATCATGTTGAAAAGAAATGTATGATATTCAAACATTCACAAACTTCTGCAGACAGAATTCCAGCTATTTTTTTATGCATCACAGCTTCCCCAGCAGCCACGGTAATAAAATCAAACTGCTAATTGGTGCTCTATGCTTGAATCCAACCAGAGAGGTTGTGCATCCTTTCACACTAAGGTCACAAGATCACTTTTTGGTTCTAAGATCACAGAGAGACGGGCTTCCAGATTCCATGTAGAGCTCACTCACTCCAGAGAGACTCTGAATCTCCTGGAATGCGTGGTGCGAATATCCTTCCAGACCTTGATCGGAATGAAGCTGAAATGAAGTGGAATACTGAAAGGGAATATGAAGCATTAGGTTCTAATGTCTCAGATTTGCCTTGTCAGTGGTTTCATGAAGGCAAGTTCATGAAATCCTAAGAACAAAGGATGATCTTTTATCTCTTTGATTCCACTAATAGCATAAGCTTAAAACTTTGTGAATTTAAATATAAATCACAAATACCCACCCCAACCTCTCTCTCTCTCTCTCTCTCTCTCTCTCTCTCTCTCTCTCTCTCTCTCTCTCTCTCTCTCTCTCTTGATGCTTTGAAAAATGTCTAGCCCAAGAGCCGGTTTTATATATATATATATATATATATATATATATATATATATATATATATATATATATATATATATATATATATATATCGACACCCTCACCCACATATCCACACTCTCCTGTACGTGACATATCCACACCCACAGAATTCACACAGTCACCCACATATCTACATCGTCCCGTATATATATGGACCCTCACCCACATATCCTTCCCCACCACACCCACAACTTTACCCACAAATCCACACCCTCTGACATGTGTGGCCCTCACCCTGTAGGTGTCATATACGAGACCACATAAAGAAAAGGGTGTGGATATGCGGATAAGGGTTGGATGTGGTGGGTGTGGATAATTGTGCAATGGTCTACATATGGAGTGTGGATGTGTGGGTGAGGGTGTGGATGTACTGTAGATGTCATATTTGAGATGTGTGGATATGCCATATTGAAAGGGGGATATCCACACCCTCTCACATGTGGACATTCACCCACATACCCACACCTCGTGAATGTCATATCCACAGCCACCGCATCTGAGACTCACCTCGTCTCTCATCCTTCTCTCATTCTCCCACCACTCTTATCAGCTTCTTTCATCTCTCTCTCTCTCTCTCTCTCTCTCTCTCTCTCTCTCTCTCTCTCTCTCTCTCTCTCTCTCTCTCTCTCGTCTGATTACGAAGCAAATTGCTCTAGGCGCAAGAGACTTGTCACCACAGCCAAATGGGGCTAAATCTTACAGCATAACCCTCGTCTCGAATTTGCCTGTCTTGTTTTATATATATAACTTACTTCTTAATTTAGAGATTGTGACACTTGTTTTGCCAATAAGTTTACCGAGTTCGATTCACGAGATAATTTAGGTACATCCCGTTAAAACCTACACTGTATCTATGGACAGTAGAATGAATGTTGTGGCTTAACTTCGAGTTCTGTTGCGAATGAGACGTGAGGTGACGTTCAAGAAGACTCACTGGGAAGCACAAAACCGTTCGCTCTCTGGGAGGTGACCTAACGATTTTACTCACATGAATAATTTAGACAACTTAGTATATGTTTTAAACCGTCCATTTCTTATACTTTTGATATAATATATTTGTCGTTATTTCCAGCAAGTGGGAACGATCTTTGGAAAATAATGATCTCTTTGAAAGGTTCAGCTTTTAAGATGTAACAGTTCATGAACCTCAGGAGGCAATATTGACGTTCATTTAGGCTAACTATGATTTCATTAAGGCATAAATCATATCCCTCCCGTTTCAGTATGAATTTTCATGACCTTAGTTGTGAGATAACGATAAGGGTATACGTATCGGAGTTATTCATTTGTCATGATTCAGTTTCATATATATACATGAAACTAAACTGTAATGGTCATGTGTTCATAGGAAGTTGCCAAGTGTTCACAGGCCATATATAATACGTTTCAGTATGAGTTCAGTTTCAGTCTTCTGTCTACTAAAAAGAATGATATTTGGGACTTTATCTTTCATTATCAAATGAAATTTCATCAAAATTATTAATGAAATCGTAATTTAGTTTCGTCTTCAACTCTCTCTATATAGCCTACCCTAAGGCGGCCACGTGGTCACCATGCGGTCCTTTCTCCACGGAACAATTGACAATATTTTAAACTATAAGCAAGTCGTGAACGTCATCTATTGGCCACCGAAGAAAATCAGAGCAAATATACCAAATGCACCTTCAAAGGTGGGCGTGAAATCTACTTAATTATCTTTTAGAGAAGTTTTCCCTCATTATATAAGATCATATTTGTGTTGAGATAACAAAATACAGTGCCAACTGGGAATAAATCATTCATAAAAAGAAAAATTAATGACACAAGAATCATAGGCGACATGAAGATCCAGGCATACCAACATAATCAGATTTAACAGCGAATTTTGAGCAATAATATCATAGTTCTCAGCATGATATAGTTGAATAAAAAGTAATTTATTTGAAATTCAGATTTCTGAATATACTACAGACTACTTGAAATAAGGATATTTCTTTAATTCACCAGCTTTAAAAGCCGTACAGATTGGCAGTTCCGACAACTCTGCAGTTACTGTTCGTAGACAAGATGACCCTGGCATGATTTACCCCTGCGAAATAAATGCAGGAAAAAAAATTATACCTTTAACAGTTTTTATTTTTTGGGGGGGGTGGAGGGGGGGAGGGGGAGCGGAAGGGGGGAATCCTACGAAAATAAACATGTAAGAAGAAGGAATGGTGTATTTTTATTTATATACTAAAAATCTTTCAAGATTAACAAACTATATTGTTGGTGTTGAAGATATATTCTTAATATTCATCATAAACATTAAATACAGATTCTCCCTCAACTCATCTGTTGAAGTTGATGAATTTTTGCTTCATCATTTTATGAAACCAAAATATCTGAGAACCATTGAGCAATGTCTAGGGTAGGAAGGACTGATGTTTGTAGTTGCAAAGGGAATAGGAATTTGCACAGAGCGGGAGAAATTTAGCATACAAGGACAGCAGCACATATTGAAATAACAATATCTCCTATTTTGCACAAATTGCACCAAAATCAAAATTTTTTCAACTTGAAAATAGCTCTAACTCAACACTAATTTCGTTCTGAAAAAAATCATTGTTATTATTGACGCAAACATTCTTTCTCTTCTCCATAATTACTGAGAATTACCGTTCATTATTTTCACATTATGTAGAGGATTAAGGCATAAATGATTTGATTATGGAAGCGTAATAGTATGAATCATCAGTATTCTGGAACTGCAATGTATATTCGTCATTGGCGGGCCAATAAGCTACTATTTATCCAATTAGGAAGGAGAATTAATTAGGCTTACGTACAAATCTTTAGGCTATAGCTTTGCTTTCTGACGAATCTTGATCTGATTGCAACATTGCCTTCATGCAAAGAAATTGCGATACGTTGCAGTTTCGGAGGAATATTGATTATCCAGTCTGAAGGAAAAGTGGGTTTGTTCGACCAAAGAATCTTTAGTCTATATCCTTGCCATTCTTGCAAATTTTGTCTGGCTTGCAACATTACCATGTTGCAAGAGCATTGAAATATATTGGAATTTCTAGCGCATTTTCTTGACCAGAATGTCATCATATTGCATTTTATCCAGTTTGAAGGAAAAGTATGTCAAGAGAAGAAATCCCAAAGCTATAGCTTTGCTATGCTGGCAAAATTTGCCTTGACTGAGACATTCTAATTGCAAGGAAGTTGCAACATATTGCAACTTCCTGTGCATAATGGATGTTTGTAGGGCATTACTTTGTATTTTATCAACTCTGAAGGAGAAGTCGTTCTGGTCCCACAAAAACTCCAAAGGCTATAGCTTTGGTGTTTTGATAAAATATACTGGCTTGCAACATTGCAATAATGCAAGCAAGTTGGATTAGGCCTATACTGCAATTTGACTGCACTTTTGGCATAACAGATCGATCGCTTTGCCTTTCTTTAGTCTGAAGCAAAGGCTGGATCTTTCCCCACAAATACCCTCATTCTCTTGCAAGTTTTAATGTTGTGAGTTTGTTTGCAACCTTCCTATATTGCAAGCAAATTGCAATATATTGTTATTTTGAATGCATATTTGTCATGAGAGTCCCAGTAGACTGCCTTTTATTCAGTTCCAAGACTGCATTTTATCCAATTTCAAAGTAAACCTGTTTTGCTCCCAGAAAAAAACCCTAGAGCGATTTCCTAGAGCTCTGCTGACGAATATTGCCTTGCTTTCAACATTGTCGTCTTGCAAGCAGATTGCAGAACATTGTAACTTTTACAAATCGGTCATTAGAAGCCCAGTGACCAACATTTTATCCAGTCAGAAGGAAAGAATGCTTCGCTATTTTCGATGAATTTCACATTCATTGCAACAGTACCGTATTGCCCCTATTATTGACATATTGCACACAATACCTCCGTCTGGGACATTGCAATGAGTGTGGATATTTATTGTTCTTTATAATAGCCTTCTGCTAAAGTAATTCTGGAATTAAATGACTTTTTTTTTTTTGCCATTGGATGATTCGGGTCTAAATATAGTATTTGTCCAATAGTCTTGGCTTGGTTTCACGTAAATGGAACTAAACTCTATTGGTTATGTGATGATAGGACGTTATTATCATGTGTTCAAAGGTTGAATTACGCTTCAGTTTGAGTTCAGTTTCAGCCTCTCAACTGAACCAACGATAATTGGAAATTTTCCACCAATTATGTTATGAAATGGTATCAAAATGATCCATTAATGAAATCGTACTTTAATTGTCTTCAATTCTACGTATACTCTAAGGCGGTCACATGGTCACCATGCGGTCCTTTCTCCACAGACCAATCCAGAGGATTTTTCACTATAAGCAAGTCGTTAACGCCATCTGTTGGCCACTAGAGAAAATCAGCGCAAGTGGACAACTGCACTTTCACGGATGGGTGAGGAAGCCAGTTAGATTATTCTTATTCCCATCTTTTCTCATAATTGAAAATGATGAGTCTACTAGGATATCAGAACCCAACTTCTAATTGGAAATGAGTTTTTCATGTAAAGGAAAAATGACCCAAAATTCAAGGCAAGGGAAGACGATAAAAATCAACTTGCTTACAGTCCTCCCCCAAAGCGAAAGTGCCGCCGCCCGTCATAGACGATATGAAGGTCCAGGCATACCAACAACATGCAATTCAACATATCGTATTTTTGGACAATAACTGCAGTTCTGAGCGTAAAATGATCGAATCGAAAGTGATTTACAAAAATTAAGGTTTCTGAACTTACCACAGACTGCGTGAAATAACAAACTACCTTTAATTCATCTGCTTTAAAAGCTAAATATAGATTGGCAGTTCCGATAGTAAAGGCATGCCAACAAAATGAAATTCAACACATCGTATTTTGGACGGGAATACTGTAGTTCTGAGCGTAAAATAATGTCATTAAGGTTTATTTATAACATCTTCAGGTTTCTGACCTGACTGGAGTTTACTGGAAATAATAAACTATTTTTAATTCATCAACTCTAAAAGCATAATAATATGGACTGGCAGTTCCGACAACCCTGCAGTTCCTGTTTATGGAGGTCAAAGTCTCAGGCCAAATATCTGCGGGAAACAATTGCATGGATTTTTTACTTCTATAGACAAGAACAATATTACCTATTAATTTTGAATATTTTAGCGCTGTTCCGCATTTTTTCCATTTTGTTCCAAAGATCTGAAAGTTGACTATTCTGACTGGAAAATACCCGCCGAATTTAAACACGACGTATTTTTCACATTTCTCGCGATATTACAAAGCTCTAGAAATATAATAAAACCCATATGATTTTATTCAATTTACTCTCATGAAAGGTTTTGTTTTATCTTGGGACTGTCTCCAAATGTGTGAAACTTTAACCAGCACTAAATGCAAAGGAATCCCAACGTTTACATTCAGAGGCCATCGAAGCGTCAGGAATGCCAACTTCAAACAATCTTTAACTAGAAGAATTGTACTCAAAATGTCACAACAGGTGTTACTTATCAAACCCAAAATCCTACAGTAATGGAAAATAACCTCTCCTTCTTAGATTCAGCTTGAGAATATTTAATTATTACCTTGTAATGACATATTTTAACATCTTTTAATGTTGGTCATCCTGGATCTTCCACAAAGGCCAAGAGGCGAGTCTGTGTGTTACCAAAAGGAGCGTCTAGATTGTGTTACAAATATTCAATTTCCTTCATAATTCTTCCTGTTTAAGCATCAGTTTTATATGCATCAATATTATATGCTGACACAGAATTTATATTTTGTTTTGATGAAAATTGAAATTGTTTCTTTTTCACAGTATGTCCACAGGATCTCGTAGCTACTATTATATATATATATATATATATATATATATATATATATATATATATATATATATATATATATATATATATATATATATATATATATATATATATATATATATATATATATCGAGAGAGAGAGAGAGAGAGAGAGAGAGAGAGAGAGAGAGAGAGAGAGAGAGAGAGAGGGAGTTGTTGGAGATCACCAGATCTCAGGGACTGTCCAGTCGGTGCTGGTAAAATCATTGGCAGGAAGTTAGTCTCTTGCTTGAGTTCAGGGATGGTCTCATTATTATTATTATTATTATTATTATTATTATTATTATTATTATTATTATTATTATTATTATTATTATTATAAAGAGCTCTTCTAAGAGCTGAACAGACTTCAATAACTTGACCAAAGAATTGTACCCAAGAAGTAAAGTCCAACGGGGCATTGTCTTCCTCAGAAAATACCACAGCGAGAAGTCCCGAGTTCCCTACGTGGAGCAAAATCAACTGACCTTTCACAAGAACAACTGACCCATCACAGACTATGATGACCCCTGACAGCATGTGAGGTCTTCTCACCCTCCCGGTCAACTGACCCCAGACAGGAACTGTCTGAACCCGTATTTGAATCCTTTGCTGACAAGCTGTGTTCTTCTGCGACAATGAGCAAAAACACAGACTTCTACTCTTCCTAAAGTTTTTATTTACGATCTTTATTCTCATATTTACTTTGCATTTCCTTAGTATTTCTATCAATATTAATTCATATTAGTGTGGCTTTCAAATATCTACTTTTTTTCATGGAGCTTTTACATTATCTTGTTCATTTTTGATCTTCCCTTTTTGAATGACGGGTCACTCCGAGCGACCCTCACCGTCTGTTGCTACTCCACCATCTCCTCCTCCTCCTCCTCCTCCTCCTTCGGTCTTCCACTTGAATTGGCTCTCCATTTCTTCATCAACTTTCCTTTCAGGTCTTGTGTGACCGAACAACCTTAATCAACTCTCCGACCACCACACTCACTGCCACTTGCCCTATTCACTGAAATGTGGACGACAGTTACCGTAGAGTTTTGCTATTTTCTCTCCCATCTAACATTCCCTTTCTCCAGTCATCCACGTAAACTATTCCATAGGTTTAATCTTCATTTAGGGGCCGCCCCATGAGCATAAGGCTTCTTTCACCTCCAATATAGCAGTAAAACCATCCTCACTCAATTCTGACCCAACAAAGGCAGTGGCTGAGCCGTTTTCAGGATAACGGGGAGACGTTTGCCTGATGTCATGTGCTTGTGCCTGCTTGTAATTTCTTTGTGATCTTATTACGAGAGTAAAACGAACTTGCAAATGACATATGCCAATGTCCTATAGAAGGAGGAGCTTTCAATTTAAGACAATTACTCGTAATAGAACTGATAAGAAAAATTGAAAAGCAAATAATAATAATCATAATAATAACGACCGAGTGAAATTCTTTCTCTTTAGGGGATTATCTGCTCGAACAAATGTCGTTTCTTTTTCAATTCTATCTTCGTGGAAAAAAAAGAAAAGCTGAAGAAAGTCTCGGCAGCCCTCTTCGATTTGGTTCAACGGATGGTGGGCCCTAATGAGACCCAAATCCCCCAAAATTATAAAAGTAGATACACTCGTACCTTCAATAACAAAGGTAATGTAAGAGAGGGTCGAGGGTTTAGGTCCCGACCCCAGGGACGTTAAGTCCCGTTCATAAGACGCTCGAACCCAGGTACTCTCATTCTTCTCGATGATAAAGAAGCTGTTCATGAGGAGAGTTCAATCCCCGTCAAATACCCACCTCCTGTCTACGGTCCCCTGTCCTGTCAGATTAGAACCTATCCACCTTTACTGTCAACGATTATTATTATTATTATTATTATTATTATTATTATTATTATTATTATTATTATTATTATTAATTACGAAAAAACCTTCTTTAATACAGGTTTTGTTAAATAAAATGGTAGTTTCAACAGCATTTATTTTATATAGTAAACGTTCAATTCGTCTTATCAATTGGTTTTCTTGCTCTGGAATGGTGGCAAGTCGGGTTTCCTTCCCGGGATGGCGGTCATATTTAGCCCAGTTTTGTTTTCCCGGGATTTGGCTTCAAATCAAAGGGATTTTCACTTTTATATTTTTTGTATAATTTACATTCAATAATATATTAAAAAGAGCACGGGGAAGAAAGATTTCAAGATTCAAGAAGTGCGGCAGTGAACAAGTTCAACTGCAACCAGGTGCTTAGTTTCTTTCCACACTCTCACACCATGAGAATAAATATACTGATAAATACATGCATCATGAAATAAAACTACAATCCTTTTCGTTAATTAGGTAATTCTGTTTAAAGGACACATATATCCATTTCATAGCTTCAATGCTTTAAGATGTTATCGTAGAAAGTTCGGTGCGAGATGGTACTGATGGAAGCCGTCAGTTGCAAAATCTTTGTATTCAGCAAATAGTTTGATTCCTCAGCTCTTTGCGCGAGAAACTCAGCAATATTGGAGATCAGGTGATCTCCGAAGCGCTATGTATATTCGTGAGTACGTGCGTTACTTTGATCTAGATTATGCCCAAAATCTGCCCTAAAAGTGAGTTTGATCGTTCATTAACGTGACAGAACTGCAGTTGTCCAGTCATAGCTTTAGAGTGGTTCCAGGCTTTGAAAATCGGCAGATAAGGTAGAGTCTCAAATCTCTGTTTTTATGGGAGAAAATTGAACTTGTGATTTTTACCATGACTTTCTGATCATTATGTACTTGTGAACTGGTGTGGGAAATTTGGAAGACTTTTTTTGACATGACTTTTAGTTATTGATTTGGGAGTATGTGAGGTTTTGGTGTATTTCCAGGCTATTAGCCATAATGAGACTTCTTTAATCAGAAGTGCTTTGCAGTTTAGAGTTTAGTTATCTGACTCGATAATTCATTTATTATGCATTTTAATCTTTGCTTTGTTTTATTCATTTCTTGTTGGGTTATTTGAATAATAAACCTATTTTTGTAGGAATGATTGTGTTTCTTTAAATAGTCCATTTAATTGCTTTGGTGAGAATGAGTGAGGTCAGGGAGAGAGAGAGAGAGTCGGTACACGGTGAGAGAGAGAGAGGCTGAGAGAGAGAGAGAGAGAGAGAGGGGAAAAAAATGCGAGTGGAATCAGGGTTGAACCTTTTTACGTCTTTTTCCTGAAGTTAGATCGCTAAGATCACGCTACGTACACTTCCAAAAAAAGTGTTGATCTGTTCCCTGTAACATATATTGCGATTTGTCATTTTCATCTCATTTACTAAATATGTTCTTATTGATCCAGTACGTTTTCAACTCTTTGAAATTTTGTGTGCGAGAGAGAGAGAGAGAGAGAGAGAGAGAGAGAGAGAGAGAGAGAGAGAGAGAGAGAGAGAGAGAGAGAGAGAGACCAGTACTGAGGATATACTACGAGAACTTCTGAGGGCATAATTTCATTGCCATTGAATGAATTGTATGAGCAGAATTCTCCATTTTCAAAGAAGCTTCGAAGTCCCTTACTCAGAAGAATAAATAAAAGGAGAAGTGCAGTTCTTGCAAGCCTCATGAATATTTGCATGATGGAACACAGGGATAATTCTTCTAGTGCTGAGGGACCAACGAGTTTACTGGGATCACAGTCTACCCTCATGGAAGCAGCTAAAATAACGTTATCCAGAATGTTCCCAGAAACTGCAGTCAGCACCGACACCGAGGAGGAACTGCCAATTGTACTGTACAGCCATCCTCTAGTCAGGTGTCTTTAGACGCAAAAATCTCACTAACCGACAAACTTCAGGCAGCAACAGAACAGGCTCAAGGTACAAATAAAAGGGAATGTGGTTTCCGACATATTGGGAAAGAGTTCGGTTTATTTGAGGGAATGGGAGAGAGAGAGAGATGACACATAATTTGGAGAAGATATTTCAGGCCCTCCACTCTGTGCCACCAACTTCAGCTGAAGCTGAAAGGGCTTTTCTCAGCTGCTGGCCTTTTCATTATCAAACGAAGAACAAGGCTGACAGACAAAAGTACTGACTGCTAATGCTTCCTGAAAAGCTACTCCATGAACAACAAAGCCTGAATTCACAAAAGAACAAGACAATCGTAACGTCTATTATGCTCATCGTAGGGCCTATTATGCTATTCCCTATGAACTCTGATGAGCTTCACTGGACTTACCATCCCCCCCTCAGGTGTTCCATTTCCACCAAGAATGTGCTATGTTACTCAAGCATTGAACAAGAAAGAGACTTTGTCACGCTGCATATCATTTTACTCTTAACCAAGCCAGTAAAATCATATAATTCATATCAATCTCTGTTCAAACTCCCAGTTTTCAACATGAAAAAGCACCATTATATACCATAAAGATTTCCTCAGTTGAATAAAAATGCATAATATGTAGTATGAAATTCAACAAGTCCCAGGAGATCATGATTTTCATAGGGTATCTGTTATTGTGCCTAATCCCGGGAAATCCCGGGAAGGATCAAACTTGTTCCGAAATCCCAGGATCCTGAAAAACCTCCTAAAACAAGAAACCCTACCCTGGACTGTCAGCCGGCGGAAAGATAGAATTGCCAATGAAATATGATTATCCCACATATTATTATAGTCTAAATTATGCAAAAACTAGGGGTGTTTTATAGAGAGAAGGATTCATATTATTATTCTTAGCTTTATTCTCTACAAAACCTCACATAAATTATATTTTTCTTTCGGTTCGCACTTTTAATTTTTTCGAGGGTTTGTATGGCTGGCTACAAGACTACAGGGTATAGCTACAGGGTGTCAGCACTGCGATTCTTTTTAAGTTTTCTCCAGACTAAATGAGTCCAGAAAACCATCACTGGGTACGTTCAAATACCTTCTTCGATGATGCATTTTATAAAGGAACAAATTTCCGTACATTAACGTATTTCATCTTGAAGATAATGGTCTGAATATGCGAGATTTTACATAGCTGATATTCTAAAAAAATGATAATTTGTCCTTCAAGTTTCTCGTAACCTTCCTCAAGGTTATAAAGATTGAATTATCTCCTAGAACTGTAATGAAGTCAGAATATCTTCTATATTGATATCATATAAAGAAAAAGTACAATAAAAAGGTCAGGAAATTCTTAAAATGATAGTGATACTGATATCGGTAACAGGATTACCAAGTGCAAATGTACTTTTAGCTTTTTTTGCAGGGAGAAATTTGGTATAAATTCTTATACGAATTGATGGAAAATATATCTGTTTATGATATAATATATCATCCCATTTGTATTATTCATATCCCCAGGCCTGCTTCTCGATATCCTATCGTATCCAGGATTTTTAAGATTGGTAATTCCGAGTTACAAATTCCGAGTATCTCAAACTCAATTTTCGAATTTCCACGAATTTTAGCAAACTCGAAACATACTTTCAAACAGAAACAATTATTTTTATTGAATATGTCTCCAAATTGGCAAAACTCTGGTCAAAACAGAATTTAAAGGATTCACGAAGTTTGCTTCAGCGAGTCCTTGATGTGTCATGAATGCCAACTTTTTAGACTTTTTAAACTAGAGAGTTTTCTTACTTTTTTTCACATTATTTGCTAATTTTTAGATCGAAAATGACGAAGTATTCCTTACGAGAATCGTTGACCATCTTTCGTTCATTGATTTTCGTAAAGAATAGTTCGTCATTGGCCCTGAATTGCATGTTAAAGCCTTTATTAATGTTGGTTATCCTGCTTCCTCTCCGGACAAGGAGAAGCCATTGTTTGTTACCAGAACGAACTTCGTCCCGTTGCTGGAAATTTTTCACGTTCTTCAAAATGTCCCCTAATCAAGGATCAATTTTAGAAATATATACTACTTCTTACCCTAATAGTTAGTATGTATATTGATAAAGGATTTATTCGTGGTCTCGCTGAATGAATATATAATAGCTTCGTCTTCAAACAATCAAACTTCACCCAAAGATTGTCATAGCACTCAATAGATGTCTTTAGTGTACGATCTTGAGAAAACTTTACTTAATGAAAAATATCTTATATTTGCCATTACTAACACATAATACCTTTTATTTAGTATCACTAGCAAGCAGAAATCTTCTTTGTATTACTATTAATGCCTTTCGTCATATGATGATATAAATATCTTTATCTTTATAATGATTTTAGTTGATTTATGAAATTGAAAAGCAAGGCAGACGAGATTTCTATAGGTGACCATTTAAATAATTTTTACGTTTTCCACCCAGGTAAGACAATTGTTTTTATACAAAATGGTAATTTAGGATATTTGGATAACCATAGATATTGGCTCTCTCTCTCTCTCTCTCTCTCTCTCTCTCTCTCTCTCTCTCTCTCTCTCTCTCTCTCTCTCTCTCTCTCTCTCTCCGTTTATCCATTTGTCTATCTATCTATCTCCCTCGCTTTCTATGCATAACAGGATTTAAGCAGAGAGAGTGTACGACAAATATAACACTGAAGACTATGCTCTCTCTCTCTCTCTCTCTCTCTCTCTCTCTCTCTCTCTCTCTCTCTCTCTCTCTCTCTCTCTCTCTCTCTCTCTCTATCTGTTTATTTGTCTATCTATATATCTCCCTCTCTGTCTGTGGATAAAGGATTCAAGTTGAGAGAATATAAAAAATAACACTGAATCTCTCTCTCTCTCTCTCTCTCTCTCTCTCCTCTCTCTCTCTCTCTCTCTCTCTCTCTCTCTGTTATTTTCTAATTATGTTCCAGTCATAAATTTGTCCTGAAATTGTAATGTAAAATGTAAAGGCTTTGTTTTCAAATTCTGTTCCTGACATGAGTTATACAAAACTTATTTGGAATCTTCCGTAAGCTGAGAAAGAAGCCAGGAAAGGTAGACTGCGATCTGCTGTAGTTTTGTAGTTCCTACGTTCACGTGCTTGATTCCTGCTGTGTCACTGCTGTACCTGTAGCTGTATGGGCCTGTGTAGTTCCATGGGATCAGCATTTCATTGTGAAAGTCAGTCCATTTCTCAGACAATCAGTGAGTGCATGAAGATCGTATTTTATTATTTTTTATTACAGGTAAACTATTACAATTTTCGTTTGGGGTCAGTTGCTGATGACTAGATTTCTGTCATTCTGTCATTCTCTCCTCCTCCTTTCTTTCTTGAACTTCAGCTGGAAACCCTTATGGACAGAGTCGGTCAACACACTATAATAAAACCTAGAGGGATCCAAAGGGAAATCAGCCCGCACAACACACACACACACACACACACACACAGAGGGAGAGAGAGAGAGAGAGAGAGAGAGAGAGAGAGAGAGAGAGAGAGAGAGAAGGGGGGAGAGGGGCAAGTTATAGGAAAAGATGATAAATAAACATGAGGGAATAAAAAATGAAACTGATACACCTGAAATTCAGGAGACATCAGCAAAGAATGCAAGGAATGAATTTGCTCCTCGTTTAAATAGTTGATGATCGGAGGATTCCACAACTTCATTAGGCAAACTATTCCACATTTTAGTTGTAGCCAAGATAAAACTCTTATCAAACTGAGTATTATTATTATTATTATTATTATTATTATTATTATTATTATTATTATTATTATTATTATTATTATTATTATTCAGAAGATGAACCTTATTCATATGGAACAAGACCACAGGGGTCATTGACGTAAAATTAAAGCTCTCAAAGAATATTATGGTGTTCACTCGAAAGAAGTAACAGAAGGTAAAATGGAAATAAAGGAAGCGGAGATCAGTTATTAGTAAAACTGATAAATTAACAAATGAATGAATGAATAAATAAATAAAAATGTATTAAACCTGACGCTAGAAAATGACACGTTCGTCACATTATCTGATCAGGCTTGGCTTATCCTAACTTTTCACCCAGCATACATCAAAGGGTATTTGGGCTAATTTTGTATATATATATATATATATATATATATATATATATATATATATATAATATATATATATATATATATATATATATATATATATAATTTATAATGTCCCCATTATCCAATCTTTTCCTGGATCTTCTGAAATGAAGATTTTCCGGCCCAATTTCCAGTTTACGATTAACACGCTGAATATTTAAATATTTTAATCATTATTATATTTATTTTTTAAGAGGATTCCCAGTTATTTTATTTGCGTGTCTATGTCCATTTATTTACCTGTTAATAACTTTTTTTACTTAATACTGAAGGTAATAATAATCTTCATAGAAATTTCTGAAAATGGATTTTCGTCTCACCAGCCAATAAGGAATCGTCTACAAAGACGCTTTAACCAAAACCCAAAGGTTTCAGCCAATAAAAGGAGGCGTTAGAAACATTGTTTCTGGTGTAGGCCTCTGATTGGTCAAAGCGATTCCTGTCCTGTCACAGCGGTAAGCCTCAGTGTAGTTCTAAACACGGAAACGGAAAGGTAGTTTTGATCTACAACAGGTGCAGTAGAAATGGCAATAAGGACACCGGAAAGAACTAGGAGTTTCCAGGTAGTTTTTTCCTTATATTGGAAATCTTGAGACGTTTCTAGGTAGTTTTTTCTGACATTATTGGGTCATATTCTTGCTTTTGTAGGAGGTAGAGGTTTGAACTACCCTTGGGAATCTGGTTAATGTTATGGAGAGGAGTATTGTGGTCACAGGATTGGGAATTTTGAACATTTTCGAAAAATGCTCGTAGATTGTGAAGTCTCCCAAGGTTGGAATCTGCAGGCATTACTTGAGGTTCTTTGCAGCGTGCCTTCAATGGGCCCCCCTAGCTGCTACAACCCCTTTCGTTCCTTTTATTGCACCTCCTTTCATATTCTCTTTCTTCCATATTACTTCTCTCAACCCTCTCCTAACAAGAGGTTTTCCTCTTGTTACACCTTTCAAACCTTTTCACTGTCACTTTCAGTTTCAGTACTGAATGACCTCATAGGTCCCAGTGCTTGGCCTTTGGCCGAAATTCTAAATTCAGTTCAATTCAGGGTTGGAATACCCATGGTACAGTATACTATTCAAGAGAATTTCCCAGAATTTTTTTTTTTTTACCAAAAATATGAGGTGGTTAATGATGGGTATGGTTCAGGGCCCGTAACAGACTCTCTCTCTCTCTCTCTCTCTCTCTCTCTCTCTCTCTCTCTCTCTCCTCTCTCTCTCTCTCTCTCTCTCTCTCTCTCTCTCTCTCAGTTGAAACCTCTGAAAGTTTCAAAGAGTTAAATCTAGGTGTTTTTGTGAAGCTGAAGTGACGATCCAAACTGTCAGGTGAGTGACCATATTGCTTAGCGAAATGAACAGTGGTACACAATTTCATGACTGGCTCTATTATAACTGTTATGTATACTTTCTGGTTTCTTGCTTTTTATTCTTATGCCGAATTTCATCGCACTGCCTTCTGGTGCTTAGGAGGATTTTGACCCACCCTAAATATCAATGGGTTATCAAAACCAACTTCGGTAGAATTTTGTTAGCTTTGTTAGTAAT
>JANJGK010003576.1:0-83244 GCA_039081455.1 Macrobrachium rosenbergii | reverse complement strand
TTTGCAGTGTCCCTTCGACCCCTAGCTGCAACCCCTTTCATTCCATTTAATTGTACCTCCGTTCATATACTTTCCACCATCTTACTTTCCACCCTCTCCTAACAATTAATTCACAGCGCTTCAACTGCGAGACTTTCATCCTGTTACGCCTATACAACAGTTTTACTGTCAGCGCTGAATGACCTTATTTTTCTCAGCTCTTGGCCTTTGGCCCATCTTTGGAAGGTCCAGTCAGTCGAAGCCTCCAGCAACAGGACCGAAGGGGATGAATTCCTATTGCAATGACTAACATATTGTAGCATGTGGATGAATTTTTATGTGGAAGTCAGTGGTTAATGGGATGTAGTTGAGTTATGTGACACAGTGAAGTTAGTGTGCCTCTTCAGAGCATGAAATGGGGACTCCTACAGTGAAAGGTGATGGCAGTGCTTTTAGATTAAAACATTTTTATACCCAGGAAACCTCATGGAGTTGCTACAAGGTTGCAGACAAAATTGTGTGCACATTCATTTCTTGTGTGGAGGAGAAATGGAAAGACTTATTTTTTGAAATTATTGACAATTTTAAAAAAATACTTTCAAAGCTTAGGTAGAGCTGCAGTTTGTTATAAGTTGAGCTCATAGTTTCTGTATTTGGTGTTTTTATTGTAAGTTTGGGAGAACAGCTTTTTCAGACTTGATAGCATCTTATTATCGTGTCTTCATTTCTCATTTACAAGTAGATGCTGTTCATGAACCCCTATGAAAATCTGGAAATGAGGTGGCCTTATTCAAATCCTGTGATAAAAGAAAAACTTGTCCGTAAAAGCATGACAAAGGTGCCTAGTTTTTGTCACAGAGAAAGATGTTGTAAATATGCATTTTCAAAAGCCAAACCATGGACTATTATGTTGAAGATTTGGGACCATTACTCATTCCCAGATCAAATTGGCATATGGAGTTGAAGTGACAAAATGGCTGGTAGAACTTTAGGTTGAGCCAAGTTTAATTGTGTCATGGGGATTCCATACTGTCTCAGACATCAGTTACAGTCTAGTAGGCTGTTTCACAAAAAGCAATACTATACATTTCGCAAGCTGTCTTCTTTTTTTCTTTCTTTTGTCTGGGTTATAGTGTTCACCTCTGATGGGGCTTTTAGTGTTGAAATTTGTAGTTATAACTCCTCCTGTACTATCATAATGAAAAGTATGCCGTAAGCTGCATGAAGATACATAATTGTGATGTTAAATAATTGGTGTAAGCCCAGCTGTGTGTGTTAGCATTCATTTTTGACATGGCACCAGTCTCATATTTCATACAATTTCAAAGACAGCAACCTTCCTCCCAGAATGAACTCTGTACTGTATATCTATTCATAATACTGTAAATAACAAAATGGCACAAGACAAGTGTTTGTAAGAGTTTGTATAAATATTGGAATGAGAGCCATTGCCAAGACCCCACCTCTGACATGAGAAACTAATCTGTGTTTGTGGTCGATGGTGGTACTAACGGGTTTGTGTCTCGCGGTTTTGACCATGTTTCAAGAGACTTCTGTAGTGTATTGTGACCTCATATATTAGTGAATGATAACTTTTGTTACTTAAGCCAAGTTGATCTAAGTTCAGGTTTCCTGCGCCAAACCACTAGTTGCTGGTAGCTTAGTAGCCTAAGCTAGCCTGCATAGGCTGGATGAATGCCCCAGTCTTTGGGGACCTTAAATTATTGGTGATTTTTCAGATTCAAAAAGGAAGGTGCTCCTAACTTTTGCAAATAAGAAGGAGTAACTTTAGTTATATCTAAGGTGTGTAGGGTGATGCAGGCTGTGTATTCTTGCTCATTCAGAATTCCAGAAGTGACCCATAGAAGAGAGTAGTTGTTAGCATTGCAAGTCTAGACCTCTCATACCAGGGGCTTTGCTGGATGATGTTTTCAAACCTTGTTACTTTTATAATATTTATAAGGGCCAAGTTTATTGGCCTTGAGAATAAACCACATTATACTGTACAACTGTTGTTCATATCTTTGTTATAGTGTATCTTTATTGCTCTGTGGAAGACACTGAATTTTCATTGTATATGTTAGGAGCTTGTGTCGTGGGTTGTTAAGAGTGGTCAGCACCCTTATTTGGTGCAATTTGGGTTCAGTTATCTTTGCTGTTTTTTGTGGTGGTCACGTTCATTCAGCTTTTGCGTTTAGTGCCCCCATGTTGGTTGGTCACTGTGCAACCATGTTCTCAAACCTTCGAGTTTGGTGTAGTATGTGTATTACGATATAGCCTTCCACAACCATAAACTGAAGTTTCTGTCATTT
Organism: Macrobrachium rosenbergii; assembly: GCA_039081455.1. Taxonomy (NCBI): domain Eukaryota; kingdom Metazoa; phylum Arthropoda; class Malacostraca; order Decapoda; family Palaemonidae; genus Macrobrachium; species Macrobrachium rosenbergii. Next base: position 80,953 of record JANJGK010003576.1, on the reverse strand, counting down.
TATGTCCAGGTGCTCTATTTGTAAGGTGTCTTAGAGAGGCTCATTGGAATTGAAAATGACTTGTATATCATGAGTGCACTGTCATCACATCCCCTCTGATTGGTACATGTTTGATGGGTAGAGGAAATACTTGAAGTATGGAATAGGTGACCCCAGAAGCAGAGAGAGGTTTTGCTCCTCACAGACCATTGCTTAGCCATTTTTCTTTATGTAACCTAATTTCTGTGGGTAAATTTAAGTAGTATGTTTTTTTTTTATTGTGCAGAAGAGTTGAAGTAAACTCTTGTTGCTTAGAATTGTGTAATATGTATACTGCAGTACCTTCTGGTGGCTTTGTAGAAAATGCCCTGTCAGATCTAAAATGATCACTGATCATGCTTTCTGTATAATGAATTTATGTTTTCTGAGTGTAACATGGAGAAACTAATTGCTGAAATGGTAGTTTAGACTGTAATCAGAGCCCAGTTTTGGTTCTGAGCAGAAGCTGCAGATACCAGTACCTCAAAATTTGTATAATGTGAGTGAGGGACTTGGGTAACTAACTGCTGCATACGAGACAATCAAATAATGCAGTGTAGCATTGAAGTTACCCTTAAAGAGAATTCAGAGAATTTGAGATTTGACAGCAGCTTTAGACATGACTGACAATTTGGTGACATAGTACACCTTGAAGCATTTCCTTTCATATATCTGTTCTTTATACCCTGTAGGTTTCTCTGTCAGTGCCAACAAGAAGGAAATTCTCCTTTATTGTTATATGAGAGGCATTGAATTTTTTGGGCCATAGACCCTTTGGCCCTAGACCCCGCCTAGACTGTACAATTTATCTGTACAGCAATTGAAAACAGCACAAGGCTTTGTATCAAGCTAAGATGAAGTAGTGTGGTCAAGTGTCTTTGCATTGTCTTGTAACTGTGAGAAATGTGGTGTCATTCATGGATATTTCCTTTTAGGAAGAAAAAGCAACATTATACATACTATGAAACATGGGCCCCCAAACCACAAAGGCAATTTAAACCAAACTAAGAATGGGTACAGTGTAATCACTCACATGGGTCTCACTTCCCTTGAAGCAAATAACTGCTCTGTTGTGAGCATCAAACAGAAGTATAACAAGAGGACTGTGTATTCTATGAATGGAGGTATTTCAAACCTTTTCTCATCTGGTGTTGGTGATGATGTCTTTGTACCATTGTATATGCGGGGAGAGCCCTGGCCATAGGGGGTTCATATTCAGTTACAGTTGTACCAAACAAAAAAAGAAGGTGGTAGCCAGAACATGATATAATTGTCATTTTCTTCATTACAGGTGACACGATGCCTCTTGATATGGAAATAATAGAGAAGCAAAGAGACATACCGTATCTCGTTGTTGTCTACACAAACATACCGTTCTCTGAAAGCTTTGAAGCTTTGCAGAAAATCAGATGATCATTATTGTAAAAAAAGTACAGGACCCTTGAGTGTCTCTTCTAGAATCAGTGGACTTTCTCCAAGGGATTTGTCTTGATTAAAAATTGCAAACGGTCTGAGGTAACAGTTACAGAAATTAGACGGCTGAGAAGAGACCAAAGGGAACTGGTGAAGAGTAGAGACAGAGAACAGTGCATCTGGGGCTGGAGGGGTACTGTTGAGAATTTTTAATACTGCTTATTTCTGGGGCTCAGATTTTACCTCCTGCTGGGATGTACTCCAAGTCAGTTCCAAGATCACCAGCCTCTCTCTCCTATAAATGGTAACATTGGAATAATTTCCAAGTGTGTATTGTACTCATCTTACACATCTTCATTGACATTCTTACATCAGGTTTTCCTCGCATGAGGTTAGGTGTTTGAAGGCTTTTCTCCATTGTCTTATACCTATAGTAGTGCATTTTCAGTTAGAATTCCAATGTAATTTCAGACCTTGCCTTGCCCTTGGCCTCGTCTCCCATCATCGTAAACTTAGTTTTGCTTGCTTTGATTTTCAGTCTTCAGCTCTCCTCTCCTTTCCAGTCTTCCATTCTTCAAACATTATACAAGACGTCTTTCTCTGACGCAGGTGTTGAAACCATTGCGCTGTAACTCTATGACTGTGATTAACGGTGGTGGGCCCTGTGCTGATCTGTAATGGACACCAATGCTTATCTCAAATTCTCTGGCTGTTTTTACCACTATATTCACGCAAGTTCTAATGCCATGATAAAGTTCCAACACTTACTCAGTAAGTCCTTCTTGTGCCCTTTGTCTTTGTAAGCCCCAGTCTAATTGCTGCTCTGGGTATTCTGTTCAGTGCTTTCTCAAGACATGTCAGCATATAACTCCCTTTTCTTGCATGTTTCTTCTTATGTAGCCATTAATTTTTACAGATTTTTTAACATTCTTCCATCACTCACACTTGAATCTTTCCTTTTTGTCACCGAAATGTTGGTTACATTCATGTACTCTATTTGCATCTTAGTACATATTTATTTCCAATATATCTGTTCCAAATATGATATTCTGTCCTGATAGTTAATTGCCTTTCAAAAATTGACTTTCAAACTTGTTCTAAATGCATGTAATGTCTGCCAGTTGTGAATAGGCATCTGTTTCCATGTATTCAGGTTGATTCCTTAATAATGATTAATTCTCTTGCTGCTTCATTGACATGTGCAGGACTCTCCTAAACTCTCCAGATGTTGCATTCTGTATTGATCCCTTTATTATTATATCAGCATTCTCCAGTTCATATTCTTTATTGTCTGAGAAGAATCTTGAAGCATTGCCGTTACTGTTCTATCTTGCCTCCTCCTCCTCATACTTTTTCCCTTGCACATCTTATTTCTGTTTTCTTTACTGCTGTGTTATTCCAAACAGGCTCTGTCTCTGATGCTGTGTCCACCACAGCATCGTCTTTTCCTTGTCACCTGCCTCTTTATCTCCCTCCTCTTCTCCTCATTCCCTCCAGAATTCAAAGTCTCCTCTTGTTTCTGTGTTCCCCTGACCCTTGGCCTTTATCAAAGAATACTTGAGGAGGTTGCTCAGGTCATGAGCTCCTGTGCTGTCTTGCTGCTTCTCAGCTGACAGCAGTAACTGTTGTTTGTTATCTGCGGCACCCATGTACTGTACTGTATGGGTCCACCAGTTAAAGTGTAATGTGCATCACTTGCTGTACAGCAGATGGTACTAAAGGTTCTCTTCAGTTCAGTCTCCCTTTGACCTCACGTGCATTGCTGTTTGCCTTTTACTTTTCAACTAATCCTTGTCTGATTTTAAATTTTCTTTTTTGATATTTATTGTACACACTACAATCTTCTTTGATTATTCTCAAAGATTGTGTAGCCTTGCCATTGCTAGGGTAGGCATTGTCTGTTGGCCTTTAGTTCCCTATTGAAGAAAAGTGAAGCTAATTATGTTTTATAAGGATGTTAAATCATAATGTTGAGTTGAAAATTCGAGAGTTGTAGCCCTTCTGTCCAGAAATGTTGTCAAAATACTCAGCCCCAGGAGAGTCAGGTGTTTTGTTCCAGCGATTGGTCTAATCTGCCTCATTTCATAATAATCAACCTCAGTTTGTAGTAGTCTACCTCGTAATAATAATCTATCACAGGTTGTAAGAATTTAAGAAAGCTTCCTCGGGCAAGCCATGTGGGGTTCTAGCAAGGTGACTTTGTGGTTTGTTGAAATAATGGACATCAGAATTGTTACAGTGCCTGATCTTATATTTTAGTGATGGAATAATTTATTTCTTCAGTTATTTGTAAGTAATTTCGTTTTAACAGTATATGTTTATTTTAGTATTTTCATTTGCATCATTTTGTAGCAAAATTTGGCACTTCTGTTATGCCTCTTCTTCTTTAGTTAAAGGAACACAATTAATGGAATAGTATATTTTTGATTACTTCATTGCAATTAGAAATAGTGGCCATGACTATTGATCACTCTGTTCAGAAGAATTGTAGTTGATTTTTTACATATTAATGTTTAATTTTGTAGCTAAAACAAACCTCATTTTTGTGTTTTTTTTCACAATTTTATACTGTACATTTTGAGATTTAAGCTGTCAAGAGTGGTAATGCATCAATGATCATTGTTTTTTGAAGACTGTTATTAACTCTCAAGAATAGGTCAAGGTATGTACAAGTATTTGTACCTTGGTTTTAAGATGATTTCTTTGAGAAGCAGCAGCAAATGTTATCAACTTCTCTCTAAAATGTTTCTTGGTTTATTATTCGCGTTTGCCTTTTACAAGCCCATTACATTACCCTGGCCTTCTTCGTGTGACGTTGTAGACACTATAATCCACTAGAAGCAAAAAGGAGAACACTAGTAGGTGACCTGTGTGCAGTTTCCTCTGAGGTTATAGATGGTCATCACAATAAGCATTTTTATGTCAGTGTTTGCTTTGTCATATTAGGTTAGCAGCAGCTTCGCAGATTTTAAGGTGGAACCCTTTCCATAGGTGGCTAGTAGGAGGCTTTATGACCCCAGACTTCACAGCTACCAGGTCAGTTCATGGTCAACTTCTGATTTTGTCTTCTCAGACACTTTTCAAGTTCCTGCCTCCCTTCAACCATTTTAATAGACTGGTTTGTTTATACATTTATATTTTTAGCAAGATTCATTTTAGGGTAGGTCTCTTTTCTGAAATTTGGTTAAAAATCCTGCATTTCAGTAAGTGACAGCTGTTATTGATGCTCAGTTCTGATTAGATAAGTAAAAAAAATCTTGTTCAGTTTCAACTTGGGCACTTTGCATTTCTCAGGCTATTCTCTGAGTTGCATTATCTATCGGTAGAGATGCTTCTTCAGTTACTTGAGCCCAGCAGCTACAACAGGCAAGTTTCTGTATGGGCAATCTGCTGAGGTTTCCGTCTGTCTCACTTTTTGAAGTTATCCGCTTGTTCTGGAAGAATGGCAGTCCAGCTCCTGACTCCTTTTGCCCTTGGAATGGAATCTTGAGTTTCTCTATTCCTGACTATCCTCCAGGGAGCGCCCTTGGCTTTCTCAGGATCCTTTCACCTGGTTGGCAGTGCAGCAGCTCAGCATCCTCCTGTTTAAGACGAAGGAACAGGTTTGTGAATAACAGTTGATGTTGTTTTTAATCACAGATCAGTTAATTGTAACTAAATTGTCCAAAGCCTTTCTGTATGCAGACAATGCAGGTCAAGACCAACCGTCACACATCTCTCGTGCAGATGTCGAAACTGAATCAACACATAGCCTAACTAATACAGTATATAACCATTATTTAATGTATTGACCTCATGTTGTATTGTTTGCCTAAGTCAGCTCTTGACTTCAATAAACAAGAGAAAGACTTACGAACCCAAGTGACAAACCATATCTGAGAGCGCTCACAACCTTCCGTCACCACCACAGTCACAAACTCCTGACCTCCTGCCGTCACCCTTTGTTTTTCCAACAACCATCTACCATTTGTCTCATGACATCACGACAGCAACCACTGTCCCATTCCAAAGAGAATGAAGAGGCCAGGCTTTACAAACACCCAACAGAATGAATGGCATACTTTGTCTATATTTCTTAAGTGTATAACGCCTACACCACCACCTCTAACCCGTTTAATGAAAGTAACAGTAATGATTGAATAATAATATTAGACCTGAATGACCTGTCCCCTGTTCACGTGAATAATGAGCCTTAAAAACTGACAGATAATCAGAAGCCTCAGCCAACAACAGATGCTGTATCAAGTTCAGGAAGTAAATCCTTTGGGCCAACTCAATGAGAGTTGTGGTCCTGTCAAACTGCCAGATGATAATAGTGATGAATGCCTTAGTTTCGTTTTGGGTCAGTCTATTGTTGCTACTATAATTCTCCCTCTTCCTGAAGTTTATGGTCAAGGCATTGCTATAGCAACACCATACCCTTCTTTTTTCCAGTGGTGTACTGTATGTATAAGGAAACTGCTAAAGCTTTGGATTAACTTTGTATCCATTTTTATTTTTCTGTTTTTGCATTCAGTCAGCAGATATTGGGGTGACGCATTCAAGTTCATTTTAATGTTGGGGAACCCAGAACATTAACAGGACTGAAAGCTAATCTGTACAAAACTTGTTCTTGCAGTTCATGTACACTGACATGGAAATTGAAAAACGACATTTTTTTGTGTATGTTTAGCACTTGGGTTAGTTGAACATTACTCTAAATCTTTAAGTGCCTTGTGCACAATAAAATCATTGGCACTGTATTGTATCTACTGTATAAACCTTCTGATACTCATTTTGTCTACAGGTATCCTGTATTGTGACTGACGAACTATCGAGCGAAAGGGTTCTTCAATGTGATGGTGGTTTTTTCTGTAGCATGCTGCAGGTAAGGCTTATACTAAAAGTGTAGTAGTTGCAGTGAGAGGAGATTATGACCCTAAATAATTGGGTAAATCAAGCATTTTGTAGTATTTAATGTAAGCTGTGTTGAATCTGTGGATTGCTTGATGACACACAAACACATTGTTCAAAAGCCAGTCTGTGAGTTATTCATGATGCACTGACTGACTGACTGACACTTTTGGCAGTGGTCAGCTTGTTACCCCTGACCCTTCGTTTTCAAAGTTAGCATACCACAAAGCACAAGTCATCTGCTTTATAATGACACCAGAATGAGCATCATCATATTTTGATTAGCAATTTCACAGACAGTGTGAAGTGAAATATTGCCTGTCACAAAAGTAGCTCTTTGATAGATGGGACCTGCAAAGGCTTAGTAACTGGTAGTGTTAAATGGGGTCAGGGTCTGCTAAAACCTTGTCTTCTGCATCTGAATTCTTGCATTGCTTTACACCCCCAGAGATTCCTTAACCATTTGGGTCCCATTCTCTCTGCGTCACCAAGTCTCTAGTATTGGCTGTAGTGTTAGCAACTGATCCTTGAGTTCTCTCTGAATTAAAATTTGGTGTAGGGCTTCATTTATGGCTTTTCTCCAGGATTGCATTGTGCTTCTTGCTGGTTCCTGATCTGCTTTGTCAGTATATGCTGTTTCTAGTCAACTGCTCCTCACCTCTTGTCCAGACCTTCAAGATGCTTTAGATCACAGTCCATTTTTCACCCATTGCACAGCTGTCCATATCTCCTCCATCACTTCATCCTTGAATTGGTCCTCTCGTGCACCTGCCATGAATTTTGGGTTCTCCCACCTCTTCAAAGTAGCTTCTGTTTTCTTCCTAAGTGCCCATGTCTCCACTGCAGAAAGCAGAAGTAGAGGCCTTGTGCAAGCATCCAGCAGTCTCTCTCCACTCAACTGCAGAGGTCGTATTTCCATCTTCATAGCAGCTTCACATTCAGCATTTCTTCAGGGCTGATTTGACATGCAGTTTGAGACTCAAAACTTGCTTTTGGTGTTTGTTCAGAATCAGGCAAAAGGCTTTGAGATTGCCTACTGAGTTACATATTAAATTCCAGCAGAAAAAAGTGTTCAGTAGAATTGTAAGAGCCCCGACGCTGTCTCTTCCAAACACGTGTGTGTTCGTGTGTTCGTCGATCGTCATCATCGGAGTCGACAGGACAAAACAGGAGCGTCTCGTTTTCTTTCTCTACAGGAACGCGATTTCAACCATACAATATTTCCGTCTGTTTCTCCCTAAGCATTGTTGTCTTAACGTATGTACAATCACCACTACTTGCATTGCCATGCAAGCATTCTAATCATGTACTCATAATGTTCCAACGAATCTTCTGTATCAAACTGTGTGTATGTTTCTGTTTGTGAAGACGCCAAAGGTCTCTCCATTTCACATTTATTATGCTATTGCATTGTATCCATTAATGTGTCTTGAATCTCATGCAATTGGCCATATGTAGAATTTCCTGACCCTTCCACTGATGTATGTTTCATCACCGTATGTTAATCATGTCTCTTGATATCGCCATCTGTTTGTCTGTCGACAAACACAGATGTCTGAACCTTTTATGTCCGTTTTACCTGTCTGTGTGTAGACGCTACATTACCGCTCGCACGCGTCAATAACATCTTCCAAGATTCTGTACATTTATCTCAGTAAGGAACAACCAATAAACCAGTTAACACCCAGCCAGTATGTCGCTCATAACCCAGTCCTTACACTGGTGACCCCGGAGTGACTCGAAGGACCCGGCCGACCCAAGATGACGACCCACGCGCTGATAGACCCTTCGCCGCCTCGCTGTTTCCCGCCGTTCCTGAGTTCTCAGTATTAGTCCGACCCTCCGAGATGACCCACTCCACCACCGGAGCCCTGGATACCTCCTCCAGGAAACCTGAAGCCGCCCCCGCACTCGTACTGGACGAGCTGACCAACGAAGGACCAGCCACGTCATCCTTCAGCCTGCTGCCGCCCCTCTCGAGCTGGGTACCAAGGATCAGCCGCCGTCATCCTTCAGCCCTCGAGCCGGCCACCGAAAGATCATCCGACGTCACCCTTCAACCAGCTCCCGTCCTCCTCGAGCTCCTGCTGGCCGGTGCCGCCCTTCAGCCTCCTACCCGCCCCTAGCCCAAGCCCTTCGAGCCAACTACAATTGTCGCCAAGACAATTTCCGCATCGTTGCCTCGCTTGTGGGGGGAACATTGTAAGAGCCCGTCGCCCCGACGCCGTCTCTTCCAAACAATCAGACGTTACACACGTCTTGGGGGAGAGTACTTGTAAGAGCCCCGACGCTGTCTCTTCCAAACACGTGTGTGTTCGTGTGTTCATCGATCGTCATCATCGGAGTCGACAGGACAAAACAGGAGCGTCTCGTTTTCTTTCTCTACAGGAACGCGATTTCAACCATACAATATTTCCGTCTGTTTCTCCCTAAGCATTGTTGTCTTAACGTATGTACAATCACCACTACTTGCATTGCCATGCAAGCATTCTAATCATGTACTCATAATGTTCCAACGAATCTTCTGTATCAAACTGTGTGTATGTTTCTGTTTGTGAAGACGCCAAAGGTCTCTCCATTTCACATTTATTATGCTATTGCATTGTATCCATTAATGTGTCTTGAATCTCATGCAATTGGCCATATGTAGAATTTCCTGACCCTTCCACTGATGTATGTTTCATCACCGTATGTTAATCATGTCTCTTGATATCGCCATCTGTTTGTCTGTCGACAAACACAGATGTCTGAACCTTTTATGTCCGTTTTACCTGTCTGTGTGTAGACGCTACATTACCGCTCGCACGCGTCAATAACATCTTCCAAGATTCTGTACATTTATCTCAGTAAGGAACAACCAATAAACCAGTTAACACCCAGCCAGTATGTCGCTCATAACCCAGTCCTTACAGAATTATCACAAGAGTGAATATACAAGTCCTAATGTGTAGAATAAAGGAAAATAAGCAAAAATTGTGATCCAGAGTTGAGCCTTTAATAAGAAAACTCCAAATGTCTGACTGTGAAAGACCATGGTCTCACATAGATTGACCCAGTCAGTGTTTGAGATCTTGTGTGTGTGTGTGTGTGTGTGTGTGTGTTTTTTTTTTTATGAGGCAACAAATTAGACATCAGGGCTGACCCAGCAGCTGTGAATGTAGCCACAGATTCTCTGTTAAAGAAGCAGAACACTGTTGAAAAGAGCAGTGAATTGAGCACAACTGGACACAGAAGCTATATCACAGTGGATGGTGTGGCTGTAGGAATATCTGATTGTCTTGGTAACTTCACCTAATTCTCCTTTCTGGGTGGAATGATTTCAGTTTCAGATTTTCTATGTTCTGCTGAATAGGTGCATTCCAAATTGGGTGAGAGTGACACTACAAATTATAGTGGTAGTGTGAAGTTACTATTAGAATCCCGAGTATATAAATAGGCTGACTTGTAACTGACAGTTGGGTGTTTGTGGTGACTCATAATACTGGGTGTGCTATATTCTTCAAGAGGTAAACACTCCATGAACATCCATACAGCAAGGGTCCACAAAACTGAGTCTTCATGTGCAAAGTAAAGAACACAGACAGTATCCCAGCTGTTTTGAATGATTATTGTAAACAGTTGTTTTTAAACAGAATGATTACTAACAGCAACGAAAACTGTGGCAATTGAAATAAATATTGAAAAATACTTTTGGTTCCTTCAGACCAGGTTATTTTATCGCAAGAGAGGAGGGCCATGGTCCAGGGGCTGACATAGAAGTCTCTGAAGCTTTCAAACTGTGGGCTTTGTGGTCACCAGGCAGCAGGAATATAACCCTCATGAGATAAGTCAGGGGATACAGTCAGTTGAGTGACCCTTACAGGCACAAACTTAGGGCTACAATTTAAAGTGTCTTAGTACAGTTTTACCTTGCAGGGGGTTAGTGTCATCAGCACACCTCATGTGGTACACCGTAGGCATTACTTAAGGTTCTTCGCATTGCCCCTTCGGCCCCCAGCTGTAACCCCTTCCATTCCTTTTACTGCGCCTCCGTTCATATTCTCTTTCTTCCATCTTACTCTCCACCCTCTCCTAACAGTTGATTCATAGTGCAACTGCAAAAGTTTTCCTCCCGTTACACCTTTCAAACCTTTTACTCTCAATTTATCCTTTCAGTGCTGAATGACCTCGTAGGTCCCAGTGCTTGGCCAGTGGCTTAAATTTTGTATTTTAGTTCTATTTCTTAGTAATGTTTAAAATGAATTCTCTGTTAAAACAGCAGCCTCCACAAATGCACAGTTGATACAATCTGGTCTTTGTATAATTATACATTTTCAGGACTTGCATAACTAGACACTGGAGATAATTTGCAGAAAACACAAGGCTTTTGAAGTTTAGCAGTTGTAATTATGGCTACAACTCCACAGGCTCTGTATCTTTTGTCCTACAGTGTACTAAAACAGATGATAATATTGGCAAGTTTTGTTTTGTGATTACTCATCTGAAAAGGTGTCAGAAGTAGCTTAAAGTTTAATAAGTTTGTTGCTCTGTGACACAAGTGTGGGCACTTTCCATGAACTCATGTTGGTGTTTTGTGGGGAACAACCTCAGATGTTGAAAAGTATTTGAGATTTCATGTTTGCTGTTCTTAGCATGTGAACCTCATAGACCCTGGAATGAGAGAAATGTTTGAGACTGTTCAGGAAGTGGATGTTGTGCAAGTAGAGCCTCACAAGGTCAGCCAAGATGCAGTGCGCTGCTACCCTGCAACAGTTCACCTTGTGTTTTGATTACGCTTTTATGCAATTATTAATAATTTACTGAACTGTCTTTTTTATTTCCTCTTAACTGATCTCTTCTTTCTGTATTTCCTTTTGCTCTCTGTTGTAACTTCTTTCGAATGAACACTAATATTCTTTGGAAGCTTCTGGGATTGCAAGTCAGTGGCCCTTGTATGCTTGTTCCATATGAGTAGAGGTTTATCTTCTGAATAATAATAATAATAATAATAATAATAATAATAATAATAATAATAATAATTCTGCGTCCTGTGTTCTTGTTTCCATAGAAGAGCTGAAAGGTCTTGGTGCTGTTTGCATTAAAACTTATAGGCATAATACCAATCTTTTTTTTTATTAATTTATCATTACCGTTTGTATATACATTCATCTGTTTATTGATTTGGCTTCTGATTTTAATCTAAATTGTTCATTTAATTTTGATCCAGAGATGGACAATTATTCTTTGTAAGTTTATGATAAATTTCGTGTCCTTTTATCTTGATCCATGTGAATGAACGTGACCCAGTCTAAATCATAATGCTATTGAATAATAATTATAATATTGAATAATAACAATACTATTTATGTGTAGCTGGTATGCACTCTGAAATTTGAGAGTACAAATGTTGTGACTGTTTGTAGAGCCTTTTTTTTTCATGACAGATTGATTGTGAGCAAGAAAGACAATCTGTTCATACATGAAAATTCACCGGGACGAAATTTTCACATTTTTGGGAGGTGAAGCATTTTCAGGTTTCTCAAGAGGTTCCAGTTTTTCTCCTGACTTACAATTGAGTGACTTCAGGGTTGTGACATAGCATTTTTATTTGTTCTTATGCTCTGGAGTTTAACTTGTTAAGTTGTGAAAGCTTTCATTCAGAATTATGCATTGACTTGAAATGTCTTTTATGTTGCACAAAAATCAGGTTCCCAAAAGAGAACTGAACTCAGTGGGTCCTCTCTGCTCTCATTGCTATTGGATTCAGCTGATGTGGTCCTCCTTGTGATGATCTTGGTTCCCTTGTGACACAGTCTGTCCAGTTTAGTTCAGGACCCAAGTTTAACACAAAAAACACTTCCATATTGCAAATGGCTTGCCCCAACTCAATTCTTTTTAGAGATATCCTGTCAGATTGTCAAGGATATTTCATTGATTATTGCATTCTTAAGTAGTTGCAGTTTCACAAATAAGTTTTGTCCTTCATCCCACACTTACAATCAGACATATCTTGAATGTCTGTCAAACTTTCAACCAACAATGTCAATCAGATATCAGAAACATATCCTTAGGAAATTTCGTCAGAATCTTCATGTTCAGTTAACCCTATTTAGATGATTTGAAGGATTTGCAATATATTAGATGAGATTAATATAATCTTGAAAACCAACCCATCTGCCAGGCCTACGAGAGCTAATGGTAAACCATTTACGTATTGTTAGTGATCAGCATTTGAAGTTGCTGACATAGTTCTGTTAGTGTAGAATTGAAAGACGGCAGTCTTCAGTATTGTTTCTGTAGTGATAAAAGCCAGGTAATGGTTCCTGGACTTAGAATTTTGTTAGAAAGTAAGCATATGCTTCTTCCACATAGCATACAGTGGCCTCATTCAACTTGTTATTTGGGGAGCAAAGTTGAACATAGGCCTATCCTTATGCTGACTGAGATTATACAGTAATACTTTCCCTTCTGCTCAGCGGGAGGTCTCTTTAAAAAGCAAAATGTTCTGCCTTTCAGAATGTCATTTTAAAATATTTGCAAGGCTATTTGAGAATTAGTTTGAACTCTTCCCATTTCTTAGCGACAGTATAAATTAAAACCATAAGCTGATCATTTGAAATTAGTATTGAGTAGTATTGTAGTCAAGGTTTTATCTACTAAGTGACAGCTCCTTCAATTGGTTAGTAATTGAAAATATGGAGAATCTGATGTAATTCTCTTGTTATAAATTCATGTGTACTTTGTCAGTCTTATGAGTAAGATGATACTTCCTCTCACTTAATGTTATCTGCATTTTGCTCTCGTGAACAAATAATGTTTGTAGGGGGAGAAGAATCTTTGAGTAATCAAGGATGTCACATCCAGTTTTTGCAACTCTTTGCTCCATAAGACCAGAATGATGTCTGCAGGTGTAACATCTTTGGACACCTGCCACGAAGCCTCATTCCTTCCCACAGGCAAGCCATTGATCAGTCTTTTCCAATTGGGAACTTGTAAGATGGTATTGCATGCATTTGAAGTACACTAAGTTATTATAGAGATATTATCTTAATCCCGACAAGGGCCTTTTTGGTGTGAACTGAATGGTTAGTCATTTTAAGCCTTCAGTTCTGTGTCAGTCAATTGCTTCTATAATCTGTCATTTAAATATTACTTTGGCTCAGCCCTTTGACAGGAAACTTTTCTTTCCAGTGAATATGTGAAACATACACTTGTTTAATCGTTGATAAAATTCTCATTAATATTGTATTCAAGGTTATCAGTGATTTGTTATCTAATCAAATTATTTGTCAGTAGGCCTAACCTTCTCCAGAGTGATGTCTTCCCACAGTGTAGAATTTGTTTAGGAACCAATGCAGAAGTAATGCAGTTGACAAGCAAACTTGATATGTACTTGGTGTCTATTCAGCATTGTAGCCCTCCTTCCTCAGTGAGCATAAAGTCTCTCTCATTCCTGAATGTAGGAATTTCAGGAGGAACCACAAGGTCTGCATTTTTGTGAAGGAAGGTAAATCTGTCGTCAACAGTTTTGTAGGAAGTAATTTTTGTCCCAAGGAAGTGTTTTAATTTGCTGAAATCTGAGACCATTAGTCTTGCTGGGAAGGTTCTTTTTATTTCAGAACCATTTTGCTGCTGAATTCGAAAGAGATTGATGAGTGTGACAGATGGGTAAGTCTTTAATTAAACTGTATGATTTTATGTGAGTGAAATGCTTTTTTTTTATTACAGAACGTGGCTTAGCCAGTGCTTTGTTCTGGCGTAACTGTGATGTTGAGGATATGAAAGATTTTTCTTCATAGTGAAATGCTCTGAGGCCCAGACCACTTCAGTCCATGCAATCCACATCTTGAGAGGTTTCTGTTACAGACAAGAGGAAATTTCCCTCGCAAAAACAAAAGTAAGTCTTGTGTTTTTGTATAACGAAGTGAATGATATTTAAAAATAAAACTGATGTAAGTAATGAGTACAGTGGGAAACTTTCAAAATGGTATAACGTCATCATGTATATATGTAATGGATTTCAATAAAAAAAATGTGCAAATTTAGGATCTATTTTTGACCCCTGTTCATATAGTACACTCTTCTGGAGCAGCAGGATTATTTGAAACCTTGTCAAAAGCTTGGTTCATTTCTTTGACACAGGAAGAGGAAAACATCCGTAGATTAAGTGGGTTCTAATAATCAACCAGTTCTAGTGACAGAACTACCTAGCTGCTGGTACTGAGATTATTGCATATGAAGGAGCCTCAACATCTGTGAACACCTGCTGCTACGGAGCTTAATACCTCCCTGGTTAAGCCACTGATAAATCTTTTCTATTTGGGAACAGGTAAGACGGTATTATGTAAGTTACAAATATACAACTGAATTACTGTGTAAATATTCCCTTAAGGAGTGTGTTGACTGCCAGATTTTGGGGAACTGTCGAATTTTAGGTTATTAACAGTTTTCAGGTGATTTATGTCTAAATAAAAATATCCTGAAGTTAACGCTAAAAAAAAAGTTTAGACGGGTTCATGGACAATTTTGTTCATCGCTTGTACAGCACTGGGAATGACAAATTGTAAAAACACTTATGTAAAAAAAGTGTCAAAATAACTTGTACAAAAATACTTGCCACCCAATAAAATATCCCATTCTTTCTAGCAGTAGCATCATAGAGGAAATGGATTATATAGGGATATATAACTGGCTCAAGACGTCCTGATTGTCTCAGCATTCTCTTGCAAGTCCCAAAATTTTTTAATTTTGCTGGTTTCTCAAAACTTACTTTTTTCAAAATGAAATGCTTATTTCTCCAAGAAGACCGAACCAAATTCACTAAAACTTGTACAGAGTGTAGCATAACTATATATCTTTATTTTGTCACTGGGAAATTCACTTTTGAGTGAAAACATTTTTTTTTATGTTATCGAAAAGTGAGGTCATTATTTTTTTTTCCAACTGGCAAAAAATAATAATAATAATAATAACTTAGAGGTCAAACTTCTAAATTTCCCCACGAGAGAATTTTCATTATTAGTTACAGAATAAGGGTAAAAATTTGAAGCAAATCCCTTCAGTCATAAGGCAGAAACAGCCATTACTTTAAAATGGGACCTTAGGGCATAGGCGTGCCCCTAAAATCACTACAATGGTTCTTTTGGTGTCAGCTGAATACCATCTAGTAAAATGATCCTGCATCTGTCATTTAAAATTTTTGTAGTAGCAATTTGGCAGCAAAACTTTATAGTTCCAACGAATATATGAAAGATAGACCTGTATAATTGTTGATCCAAATTCTCATTTTATTAGTTTTATTCAAGGTTATCAGGAATCTGTTAACTAATATCATTATGTTTGTCATTAGGACTGACTTTCCCAAGATTTTATATCATCACCTGGTTCAGAATCTGCTGAGGAGGAGACAGCACTCTGGAGTAATGGAGGAATTCCAAGGTACCCTTAGGCAATTTGGTCCTCCTTTCAAATATCAAGATGTGGACAGCAGCCTCTTTCTCTCTCTCTCTCCACAGGAAGCAATGTTTGCACATGAAGGTAATATTATTGGCAATTTTGACAAGTAATATTTATATTTTGGTCTGTGTCTGAAGCTTCATGTTGTTTGACTTCTGGGACCTTAACACTTGCTAGAAATGTTGTTGTTTATTTCAGAACTGTTGAAAGGAACTTCTTTTTAATGACTGGTCCATTTTGTCTTCTGGGATTTGCTCTTGTACTCTTGCAGTCTACTGAAACATTTGGTGTGCTGGTACAGTCAGTGGTAAGTATTGGAAACTTTCTGTGAATGACTTTGTATGTAGAAAGATACTAAAGCAGTATATTCAAAGTCAATGGTGTTTTTGAACTTGAAAGATATTGAAATTAGTTTCCATACCAGCAGTCAGTGATATTAAGTACTTATAAAATTGTTGCAAAAGTTTGTAGCCTTCATCTAGTAAAAGTTTGTAGCCTTCATCTAGTATTGTGGTTTATACCTCCTTCAGGAACCTGGCTGTGAATGTTGGAGGAGACTCATGTGAATGTTGAAGAGTATGTGGAATAAACAAATTGTAGAAGATATGGAATAATCCACCATGGCTTACAACTGATGTGATGAGTGAGGCACTTGGAAGGAGTCCTGTAGAGATGACACTGAACAGGTGAGTGAAACAAAAATATGAAGAACATTATAACAGATTTTTTGTTCTTCAGATTTCATCATCCATTAATAGATATTTGGTAATTACCTTTCTTCTTTCATAAGGTTTTATGGCTAATTAATATAACTTCAAACCAGTTATCTTCAGTTTGTTCAGAGAATCATTTCAAAGCAGTTAACTTTGAGAGTTCTCAGTGTCACTTCAAACTTAGTCCTCAGTATTATTTCAATGTTGTCAGTGTCACTTCAAACTTAGTCCTCAGTATTATTTGAATGTTGTCAGTGTCACTTCAAACTTAGTCATCAGTATTATTCCAAATGGATGTTAACTCTCATTGGGAAAGTTTTAAAAGAGGAATAGAAGAATTATTCAGTGTTTGCACAAATTCACCATTTTCACAAGTCTTGTTTTAGCACAGGGTCATGTTTCACACTGAATATTTCAAATCTAACATGTGACGTATTCAGCTTAATTATAAAAATGAATTGAACTTTGTCAGAAGAGTCTTCCTTCTCTCAATACTAGTGCAGTATTGATCTTTCTTTTCTTGTACACTTTTATTTAAAAAGTTTTTATACGCAGTCACCAGTGACAGCCATTAGCGATAAATGAATGTCTGTTGTATAAATAGTTTGAAAATATAGTCCGTAATAACTTCAGCTGCCAAAAAATATTGATATGAGTCAGTGCCAGTACAATCGATGATAAAGACTTTACTCATGAATATTTTTGTCTTCTTATAGCTTGCATATATAGTAACAGTTCTCTTTACTTTTTTAAGCTTGCATATAGTGACAGTTCCTTTGACCTCTTTCAGGAAAGTGGCTGTGAATGAATGTTTTTTTTAGGCAGCCAATACTTTTTAATTTTTCTTCATGAATTTTGTGTTGGATAACTTTTTCTAACCTCAAACCAATGACCAATTTTTGTTCCAATTATACTTTATTATTTCAGAAAATAATACAGATTTTACGGTCAAAACTTATCAACTGATACCACTTGGTAGGTAATATGAACAAGGACTATTTATCAGTCACCTGTTGAAACAATAACATATACAACACTGGATTATAAATCAGAAGTTATCAACTTATAAGTGAAGTAAAGAAGGACTGTACAGAATAAATTTCACCTGCAAAAACTATCATAAATACCAAAGTGGATCATAAATCAGAAAGAATAACTCGAGTTTCCATCCACAGCTTGCCTGATGCCTCTTCATGGATACCGACCACCTCAAACTTCAAGATGTGTTGCTGTGAGTGAGCTGGCTACAACACCTGGTTAAATTTCAACCTATAGCCATTACCTAGTACAAGGAAACCAGTATCAGAGACAATAAATGACTGCAAACAACAAACCACAACCTATTATTTTCCTGCAGAAGCAGCTCGAAGAACATTAGCATCTGTTACAATCATCCTCCTTCAACAGTGACTATTCATGTTGGTAAGTTATCAAGTCAAATACTCTAATAAATAATATCATTCAATTCGGGAAAGATTGGATGACCACTCGAGTTATGAAAAATCTTGTCTTCATCTTTAAGAGAGATTGTGTATTTAATACACAATGTAAATAGTAATGTAAATGATGCATAATTGCTCTTCCAAAGCTGCACAATGATGAGTGGGAGACTGATCTTGATGTGAGTTTCCCTCCACAGTAATAACATTAGACTGACGTGTTGCCTTCCTTCTTCAACAGTGTTCCGCTGTTTACATTGTGTGTGCTTTAGTCTCTGCTCTGTTATGAGGATGAGATTTTTCCCAACTCGAGTGTTCTTCCAATCTTTCCTGATTTGAATGACTATATTATTTGAGTATCTGACTTGATAACTTGACTTGAACTAGTCACTGCTGAAGAATGATGATTATACCAGACGCTAATCCTCTTCCAGCTGCTTTTGTAGAAAATTTATAGGTCGTGGTTTGTTGCCTGTTGTTTGCAGTCAAGTCTAGTCTTTTAAGCAATGGCTGGAAGAACACTCGCATCACCAAAGTCAGGTTAAGGCAGTTTCCCAAGTTCGTGTCACTCTTCAGCAGTGGCTGGAAGAACACTCCCGTCAGGTTAAGACTAATCTTCTTCGTTCTTCAGCAGTGGCTGGAAGAACACTCCCGTCAGGTTAAGACTAATCTTCTTCGTTCTTCAGCTGTGGGTGGAAGAACCCTCAAGTCAGGTGAAATCCAGTCCTTGTTGTCCTTCAGCAGAGGCTGGAAGAACACTCATGTCAGGTTAAATCTAGTCCTTGTTGTCCGTCAACAGATATTTTAAGTTATGCAATATAATTAAACAATTACTCAGGTTAAATCTAGTCCTTGTTGTCCTTCAACAGATATTTTAAGTTATGCAATATAATTAAACAATTACTCAATCTTGTTCATTTTGTATTTCATTTAAATTACTATTAACACTAGCATCCTGTTATCATAATAAAATTTACTATGTCAAATATTTTTCTTTATCAAATACTCTAAAAAAACTTTTCATTTACTCTATGCAAGTTAAAAGATATTGATAAGAATGAGTATAGAAATAAAAGCACAAATTGAAATAAAGCAAAACAATATGGTAATCAACAAAATAGCAAATAAAATATGGTAATCAATTAGTAAACACAACAGGTAGATGATCTGGAGATACAAATCAATATCATTTTTGTGCCTAACACATCAGAAATACTTGGGGAGTCATGTATGGCAGTTTGAAAAGTAGCAATGTAAATTGCACTGAGAGGCAGTGGCATCAAACATTTTGCTAATGAAAGTTTGTCAAAAGATAAAAGGTTAAGAAAATAGGGAAAGAGCACAGACACACCTTGTAGCAACCACTCTCAGAAACAAAGGAAACCATCAGTGTCTTTCTTCAGCAGATAACCACCATGGAAGGCTGCAGGATATTCACAAATGAAATCGATGGTCCATCAATGGCAGAAACCTACAAAAGACTAGTAACATGATTCTTGACAACTACTCAAGACTGCAGAAGCATGTGGCTGGCACTAGTGCCACCACCTCTGAGACATCCTGTGACCGACAGACACCAGGGGAACAATACGAAGGTTTCTGTTAGCATTCATCACACATTCTTTTTTGTACACAAGACACAAGATTCTGATGAAAGCAAATAATTTCTCCCATGGAAAAGCTTTGACAGAAATACAAGGCTAAAAAATATAAGTCAAAGGTACAGCAGTAAGGAGAGAGAGAGCCTTTGGTATCAGTTCTTTTTTGTTAAGTGCAAGTTAAGCTTCGTCCCATACTAACAACAAAAACCTTTCTACATCTCCATTTAGACTAGCAACAGCTCCCTTTTTGTACTGAGAGGGGCCTGAACTCCAAGAGTAGAATTTGAATTGCCAGCATACAGTTCAATTCATATTCTAGACCAACAATTATATCAAGTAAACTTCCTCTCCAATACAGGTGCCTGAGTCAATGAGGTCTAAGATCATTAAAAATACTACCAAAAATTGTTGATTGTTTACATATAAAAAAAAAACCTCATTAGAATAACTCTGTGAGTTATCCAGTGTCTCAACTGAAGTCACTTCATTAATGAAAACTTATAAAGTTCAAAAGCAACCGTTCTCAGTTCCTACCTGTAGGATTCAACCCACCAGCGTCACCACAGACAGTGGTACACAACTGCACCTCATAACCTTTTCCACAATGTTTGCCCAACGAGGAAATACCCAAAAAGCAAGAAAGTCAAAATGAAGGAGTCGGTGCACAAAAAGCAAAGCAGAACAAAGCCTTCAAGGTCTGCAACATCAACTGAGAACTGAAATTGATAAAAAAATATGGTAGTGATAAAGGACAGACGAAGAACAAAGCAGTTAATTTCCTGGTAATCAGCAAATCAACTAATTAACTCTGTTAAGTGCTGCCACCAACTACGGAATAGAGCATCACGGACTGGAGAAGGCTATCGCACAAAGGCTAAGATACAGCCCAAGATTTGACAACATGGTTATATAGTCACTACCTAGCAAAGAGCAAATAAAAAAGGCACCTACAAAGTCTTGGCTGCCGCAAACATCGGCATGTACGCTCATCCACTGACGCATTGCAATACTGAAAGGGGTTTAGAAGACACTTATGTTAACATGAGACCCCAACAACCCTTCCATAATTCCCACTCCCAGAAAGATGACAAAGTAACAAGTGCCTTTCCTCCATTCTTGTTCCATGAAAGTGAATTTCACAGACTATAAACAGCCAAGGTAAGAATGACTCTTAAAGAGGAAGAGATGTATTCCAGCAATTCAGGAAGAGCTGTCCAGAGTGTGTTTCTGCTCTCAAACAGCAGCACTGAACATGTGGTCTCTCTCTTAAGAACAACTGAACTTACAAACAAAATTCCTCTGAACTCCCAATGAAACTTCTTCAACCAGTTTTAGGTTGTTATCAAAGAATGGAATGGCTCAGATTTTAGCCATTTTCAGGTTATTACAAAAAAGCTAAGCTGAATCTTGAAATTTAAAAATGACACATGGAGTACTAGCAACAAGGAGTGTCATGTGTAAAGGCTCCCAGCTGTTTAAATGGTAGAAATGAACCTTGAAACTCATCAATGACACAAAGTACGAGTAAAACTCCTCAGAATGGAAGGACAAGAATATATGAACAATAAACACCACATGAAGAACTTTATCAGGTGAAGCAGTTCAGGTCTCACACATCAGGTCAACCACTTCCCAAGCACAACTGCGTTCAAACTGAGGTCCATTTCACCTGATGTCTGATCACCTGTTACAGATGACTATCTGGAACTGAGTGACATACCTAGGAACACCTTATGCACTTTATTATGTATAGTTGATTTTTCCTCAGAGTATATCACACATTTGCTTCTCTGAGTGAAATATACTACTGATGCACACAACAGAGAGAGAGAGAGAGAGAGAGAGAGAGAGAGAGAGAGAGAGAGAGAGAGAGAGAATCAACTGAAGTATATAGAGTACTGCACTGGAACCTTAAACAACATTAGTTCAATTCTGACCCATTTTTGTCAAAAGTGGAAGCAAAACAAAGATGCAAGACAAGACTGTATTGATGAAACAAAACCAACACTGATGGTCAGGAACTACTGATGTGCAGGTACTCATCTTCAATCAAGAAACAAAATGACAACCTTTAACAGAAAAAGGAATAAAGGAAATAAAAACATATTAACGGTACTGAAGCCATGAGGGTTATTTCCAAAAAAGGTTAAAGCTCGGGAATCAACTCTGTGTGCATGACTTTAGCTATCTTGGACATAGGAGTGTTTTCCCTTCTACTACCCAAGAAAATTATAAAAAAAACTCTTCCTCTTGAAGGTTTATGTCTGTCCAGACAAAGTCTCAGTAGTTCTAACTGGACATAAGACAGCCATTTCTTCATAGCCCACCTAAGCAGTTGAATTAGGCATTGACACACACCTCTATTTTTCCTCTAAGCAAAGAAAGAAAAGAGAGCGGATGTCACTAGAACAAAGCCCAAGAACAGAAAGGGCTTCAAGTTCACTAATAAAACTGTTCATAGGTCCACCTGGACATAAAGATAGCCACTCCTTCAATGCCTATCAAAGCAGTTCAATGAGGCTGTGTCCCAAAGAAGGCTGGGAAGGAAGAGCTTCACTTTCCTCTGAGCAACAAAAGAAAAGAAAGGCTGCCTTAGAACAAAGCCCACACACAAGAAAGCAAACATGTTTGAAAGGTGTAACAGGGTCAACACCCTGCAAGTTGCAATATGAAGCTATTGTTAGGGGAGGGTGGAAAGTAAAATGGAAGAGAATATGAACAGAGGTACAGTAAAAGGAGGGAAGGGGGTTGCAGCAGCTAGGGGCTGAAGGGACATTGCAAAGAAACTTAATGCCTGCAGTGCACCGCACAAGGGGCACTGGTGGCACTAACCCCCCTATGGGGTGGGTACGTAGGTTCATGAATTGTTGACCTGTTCCAGAAGACAGCACATCCATTCACATGAGGAATCACAAACATACATCCAACTGCCATTTACACATCAACCAATTTACTCAGTATTTTGACTGTCACTTGACACTGACAGTGATTCAAATTCAGCCATTCAGCACTACACCTACAGTACATAAAACTATTCTACCCAGAATGAAGAATCAGGTGAAGCTCCTGTGTAGATATTCAGAAATTGTGGCCACACCCTCCACTGTGCAATAACTAGCCTGCCCAAATTGGGTCATCCCAGATGCCTAATCTGTTGCCTTATTACGACCACCAAACAAGAAAGCGCAGACGTCAGCTGTGTCAGTCTCTGTACCAGGATCAAGGTCTTCCAAAGCACACACTTGCTCTTTTCTTAATAGGGGCTTGCTAATGCACAACTTTTTCTTCTCTTCACTGACTAAACTCTTGATCTCATTGTATTTTCACTCTTTTGACAAATGAGATTTGGTTATTCTACTGTACACACATTTGGCTTTCCAATTTCTCATGCTGGTATTCAATGGTGTGTAAACTCACTATTCAATTTGAGGGACTTTTGCTTCATTCCATACAAACACCAAATGCTGCAAGTTTTGAATTTGAAACTGCATGTCAAATCAGCCTTGAGGACAATGCTGCCTGTGGAGCTGTTATCAACAGGGCAATACCAGCAGCTGGAACGAAGTCAGAAGACTGGTGGATGCATGTCTATGGCCCATACTACTAATGATTCCAAAAATTAATATACCCTACACTCAATACACAATGATCTACATACAGTAATGATCTATGGACATACTCTCTCCTTCTTACATTGAAAACACTTTCATTTCACTTACCTCCCTACTGCATGGTATTCAAGCAAATGTCTGTGAGAAAAATGTCATTTTCCCCCTAAAGTTCCATTTCTGCTTCCCTGCACAGAACCTGTGAAATGTTTCAATTTGTTAATTTTATGAAGAACAGAAAAAACTATAAACAGACAGTGAAGCTACATAGTCTTAAGCTTTAGTTACATTTAAAATGTACAATATTACTGTAATGTCTTGAACATACAGTATTATTATTATTATTATTATTATTATTATTATTATTATTATTATTATATTATTCAGAATATGAACCCCATTCATATAGAACAAGCCCACCAAAGGAGCTTCAAAAAGCTATGGTGTTCATTAGAAAGAAGTCACAGAAGGTAATGGGAAATACAGAAAGAAAAAGTCTGTTATCAGAAAAGAAGAAATAAATTGACAAATTAATAAATACAGATAAAAATATAAATGATTATTATCATTAAACCTATGGAAGAGATACAAGGTAGCATTCTTTGTTTAGTGACACATGACTGATCCCAAAACCAGAACTTGTTGTGCACTCATTACTATCATTAGCAGATGAAGCAGTTCAATCTGACTCTCAGAGGGCTGGCCTAAAGGGTTCATTCATTTCCAAAACTGGACCTTTGTTGCTGGTTGAACTTTTGACATTCTCATAAGAGATGTGTCATTGTCAGTGCTGACCTTCTTTCTCTGCATACAAGGTCATTAAGTAGACACAGGTCATATAATAATTATTATTATTATTATTATCCAATAGGTGAAACCTATTCATATGGGACATGCCCCCCACAGGGGCCACTGACCTCAAATTCAAGCTTCCAAACAATATTAAGGTGTTCCTTAAGAAGGAGCAAGAGGCGGTCAAGGGGAATACAGAAAGTGACCCCACTTATTAAAAAAGAAATTTAAATAAATTCACAGATAAAAATGTATTAAAATGCAAGAAGGATAGTATTAGGGTAGTAATGCATTGCACCTTTGCTTGAACTTCTGAAGAAGAAGTTCCAACAGCATGACATCCTCAGCAGGGCGGCTGTTCCACAGTCCAACGGTGTGAGGACGCAAGGACCTCTGGAACTGAGAAGTTCGACAGCGAGGCACAAGTGCAGCCAATTGCAAAATGTACTGACTTCAGAGGGCACTGTTATCTGGTCTGAAGAATATCAGAATTCAATCCCCAAGGGTTAGATCTGCTTTTCATTATGATGTTCATTATCCCATCATTTTCAGAGATGTTACGTATTCACTCACTGGAATGGGTTAGGTTAGGTTAATCTGGGCATATTAACTGCAAGCTGCGCACTCAAGTTTTGAAGGAGGGAAAACCAATTCAGAAAGAATTGCAGTGTTGTAATAGCCCAATTATTTCTGTTTGCCTAACTGAGGGTGAACATTTTGGACAAATAATTCAGCCAAGTAACACACTATTTGCAGTAACTATGTATGCTTAAATTCACTGCCCTACAGCTACAAATATATCACCAGCCACCTGTTATTTCTGTGTGATTCGGTTTACTTTCAACTTTTCTAGAAATTAGACAATATTAGTAAGCGAAGCCAACAGCTCTTACATTATGACTATCTGGAGAACA
The DNA here is from genome assembly GCA_039081455.1 of Macrobrachium rosenbergii. Taxonomy (NCBI): domain Eukaryota; kingdom Metazoa; phylum Arthropoda; class Malacostraca; order Decapoda; family Palaemonidae; genus Macrobrachium; species Macrobrachium rosenbergii. The sequence goes on along the minus strand of JANJGK010003576.1, from coordinate 56,127 downwards.
CCAAAAGTACACAAGCGGTGGTGTTCCACAGAAAAACTGACTTCAATCATACATTACTACTGATAGTAGCACCTCAATCTAACGGACAGCAAAATGCCCAGTGTCACTCCTAAGGCTAAGTACTACACTGAAAAGTAAGTCCAGCCTGGCTCTCTGCTGGCAACAGTTCCTAAATACGACACAAGCGATGGCAGAGGGAATGATTCTAACAAATGACAGAAGGCCCTACAGTCAGACACAAATACCCTCTTTTAGACACTCAACGAAACAATTTAGGGAATGAAGCTGTGAAATACAGAGGCATTCCTTATCAATCCTTACCAACAAACTTCACTAAAGAACAACAGAAGCTGTGTTACAAAATAAAGAGTGAATTCATTAGGATGAGACAGTCAGGAGGGGAGCTCATTGAGTTCTGTATGACTGAGGAATGCGAGGCAGGGAGGGAGGCCATTACTCTAATCTTATGCAGCCAATGCAGCAGCTGTGTTGGAAAAATTATGACATATGATATTACATATCAGCTACATGATATTAGATGGTTTCAGCAAGGTTAGCTTTTTCAATGCAATGCATTTTGCTGATAAACCTCTCCAAGTGAGTAGGTATACGAGGACAGTTCCCCTTGGGCTAGAAATTATAAGGCATCATTGTTGGCTGTAGGTCTCTCTATTCCATATAAGAGGGACAGGCATCAGAAGCACCTGGTAAGCAGAGGGGACTGACTACTACACTATAAAATTCTTCAACAGGAAACTACATCACGCTTCTAGACTTTCAGAGGGTTTGCCGTGATAATTCACTGGTTGTATTGTCAGCCTCTTTACAGTACGGTGCTTTTTCACGAATACAGAGTTTAGGCCAAAGGCCAACCACTGGGACCTATGAGGTCATTCAGTGCTGAAACTGAAACTGACACTAAAAAGGTTTGAAAGGTTTAACAGGAGGAAAACTTCGCAGTTGCACTAGGAAACAATACTGTTAGGAGAGGATTCAGGAAAGTAAGATGGAGGAAAGAGAATATGAATGGAGGTACAGTAAAAGGAATGAAAGGGGTTGCAGCTAGGGGCCATGGAAGGGATGCTACAAAGAACCTTGAGAAAAGTCTACAGTGCACCTCGCACCACCTCTGCAAGGGGAGTACTTTTATCATTGACTCACTTTGTTACACCAGCCCTATGAGAGCCTAATCAGCTCAGTGGTCTGGTTAAACTATTTGAACAACATCCTATGTGATTACAGTATCATTAATACACTACAGTATACCTATTAAGACTTTTCCTGTCAAAAGCAACTCTCGTCATTGAAAAAATACTGACAATTTTCCCTTTCTAAACTACTGTATTTACCTTGTGGTTTTAGTTAATTGGTGGAGTCTAATGTCAGCGAGGTTCCTTAACTCCTGCTGTTGCATGACATTCGCTACTGAAGAAGGTGTATTTCCCAAACTCTCTCAGGAAGTCCTTACAATTTCAGATACTGACACAGTACTGTAGTACATCAATGAAGTCATCTGCAAATAGTACACAAATTAGTATAAACTCTACTGTTCAAGTTATTGCAAAGTTCAAGTACTGTAAGGTACTGATGTCAAATATTCAAGTATTACTCAGGAGCCTCTCAATAGAAATATTTTGATCTGCCAAGTGTCACTCAACATGACTCAAAAAGACATGCTTGCAACCCAGTCCTCTCTGTTGGCAATTTTACAACAGGGAGACCAGACAACACTCACCTCACCATCAACTTACACAACTCAATCAGAGCAAGACCTAATACAAATGACATACCGTATGTAGATACATTCTGTCAACCCTAACTCATGCAATTGCTGATCAGTGTTAAGGTGATTTCGTACTTTTTCCTAGCACAAATGGAACAAGCCCACAAAAGGGGTCATTGACTTGAAATTCAAGCTTCCACAGATGACGGTGTTCATTCGAAAGAAGTAACATGAGGCAAGGGGAAAAAGAAGGGAGAGTATGATTCAATAATAGCAGAGGCACTAAGAGAATTCCAAACCTCTACAACTGAAGGAAGGAAACAGACAGTTGCCAAGCCAAGAAATCCAAGGCTATAGAGAGCACACCCTTTTCTCACTTCAAAAGCATTCTTTCAATACTCTAAACCTTTAACAGAGCTTTATCCATTGTTATCTCCAGTAGGTTAGGGATCTCTGAACCCTTTGGAGAAAACTGGGGAGTTCAAAAACTCCTCTATGGCTATGTTGTTATTTTTCTATTCTGAATCGCCAATTTATTTTTCATGATGCAATCAACCAACTTGCAGCACAAGTCTGTTCACTGTGCCAATTACATATACTGGCTAGTTACTACACCTAGATAGATAGACAGAAAGAATACAGAATTTAGGCCACAGGCCAAGTGCTGGAGCCTGTGAGTTTATTCAGCGCTGAAAGGGAAGTTGACAATAGAAAGGTTTGAAGGTTTAACAGGAGGAAGACCTCACAGATACACTATGAATCAAATGTTAGGAGAAGGTCGAAAGTATGAGGGAAGAAAGAGAATATGAAAGGAGGTACAGTAAGAGGAATGAAAGACATTGCAGCAAGGGCTGAAGGGATGCTGCAAAGAACCTTAAATAATGCCACCAGCACACTGCATGAGGAGCACTGACAGCACTAACCCCCAACAGGGGCTATACCTAGAGACTTCATGACTGGACAGAATTGGACTCAATGATAAAGGGACCTCTGGAGGTAGAAAATGATGACTGAGAGAAATCTGTTTATGCAAGATTTCAGGTCTGCCACCTCAGTGTATCATGAATGACTTTCAGGTTGGTTTGGACTGACATCTTGTGTGTGTCACTTAATGATGTGAAGACTGAGTACAGCAACACCTCCAATTCTGTAACTTATCAGCACTGTTGCTATTTTTTGCTAGGCTACCTTTTCAGGTGCTGGACATTTCTAAGCCAATCTTTTAAAGTGAATGTTGATTCAGTTCAAGTTGGTTTAGGTTAGGAACCACGAGGAACTGCTGTTAGCCTTACGTTACCTAGAATACAACATTCCACTGCAGGATGTGATATAGGGTCTTTGCTACTTTCAGAAATGGAATGGTGTTAGGAACAATCGTTTGTCGATTGTTCCCTTAGTGGGTTGTTGCCTCCTTTTGTTTTATTTTTGTGTTTTTCTTGCTGGCGAGCTGTCGTCTGGTGAATGGCGTCAGGCTTCGTTAGTCAGGTTCTGGAGGGCGAAACAACTGGTGGTCCAGGGCAGCAGCGAGTCTAGTTGGGGTAGCAGCATCAGGTATTCGTACCTGAGGATCAGTCATGGCAGCAGAGCAGCAGTGGAGAGTGTTTGAGGACGAGATGGTTGCCGTGTCGGCTCTGTCATGGTCGTAGTTATCGAAGGAGGACGTCAGTACTGCCATAGGGACGAGGCGGTTGTCGTATCGGCTCTGTCTTGATCGTCCGGCATTGGACTGTCTGTGGTCCTCATTGTTTGAGGAAGTGTTCCTGTTTGCTTTGTGCATCAGTGTTATGCTGTTCTGCTGTTAATTTAATTGTTATTATGCTCCCCACTCTCATTTATTATACTTTTCATGTATTGCTGTTACTACTGTATGCTGCTTTAGTGCTATTTTGAGCCGTCTGTTTTTGCTCTTAAATTGTTGATTTGTCTATTGACTTAGACGTTTTGATTAATTTGCCTGTTTTAAGTGTACTTCTTTTTGTTAATGATTATTTCGTGTGTTTTCGCCACCCAGAACCTTGACTCACTGTAAATATGTAAATAACTAATTTGTAATAAACTAATATTAAGGTAATAACTTTTTTTTGTATTTGTTCTGCTCCTTTGTTTGTCACCTCTCGTCCTCAGTCATTACAGCCCAATTGCTTGTTTATTTTCAAGAACCTGTCGATCTCGAAAAGCGAGATCGTAATAAATGGAATATAATATTAAGCCAAAGACCAAGTGCTGTGACATATGAGGTCATTCAGCACTGAAAGGGAAAGTTAGAGTGAGAGACTTTCAAGGTGTAACACCCAGGAAGCCTTGCATTCACACTATGAAACAGTCAAGAAAATGAAAGGGGTTGCAGCAGCTAGGAGCCATGGAAGGGATGCTGCAAGAACCTAAGTAGTGCCTACAGTGCACCTCAAGCACTAACCCCCTACAGGGTTCCTTATCAGAAAGCCAGACCCCCAGAAGCATCTGTTTAGCTCTCGAACCTCTAGTTATCAACCACTTCAAAATGCTTGATTTACATGATAGTTTGTGGACTCACCTCTAACTGCGGTTGCTACACTTTTCTTTCACTTACTTGGAGCATATGACACTGAAAAAACCAGCATGATTTAAAAAAAACCAATTCCTGTGGCTTGTCAGCGACCATCAAAGAGAAGGAACTTCATCCATACGAATACTGGGTATGTGCCTGTGGCAAAAAAAGTGACCTCAATTAGCACAAGAAAGATTTCTAGATAAAATACAGAGTCAATAAGATGACTGCGCACTGGGCACTTGCATATTCCATGTAAGTGTTACACTAATGCAGTGCTAAAGTTTTGCTAAAAAGGTCAATTTTCCACTTCTCTGTCCCTGTGTATAAACTGTAAATACAAGTTTTGCACCAGATAAGTTTCAGTCCTGTTTATGTTCTGGGTACTGCAACAAAAATACCTATATACAAAATGTGTACTTCCAATATTTGCTGGCTTACTACAGAAACAGAAAAATCAAAGTGGATAACAAAGTTAGTCTAAAGCTTTAATTTTGACGGTTTACTTATACATCACTTAGAATAGAAAGGTATGGTGTTACTGTAAGTAATGTCTTGACCATAAACCTATGGTGCAGAACTATGGTAGCATTCTAGGCTTAGTTACAAGATACTGACACCAAAACAAAACTACTGTAGTGCAATTGTTACTAAAGGGACTGTACTATCATTCCACAGTTTAACCAGACTACTGAGTCAAAATATTCTCACTCTCATTGGGCTGGCCCAAAGGATTTGTTCATTTCCAAAACTTGACATTCGCCGTTGAAATTCTGACATTCACAATCAGACGTATAACCGTTACTGTTGACCTGTGTTCTCTGCTTCTAGGGACTGGGTCATGCAGGCCATTCATCCTTAAGTATATATGGGTCATATGAACGTGACACATTCGAGAAAGACTGACTGATTTAGTGACTTCAGCAAATCATTTTTTAAATCAAAGAGCATTGGAATTCAACAAAGGGTTGGATCTAATTTTTGTTATCAGGTTCAATACTACATAAACCCTGAAATTCAAGATCATGGGTTTATGGGATGTTAAATGATCATTAAATGAAATGGTTTTGTCTGATTTGGTTATGAAAATTGCATGCTGCACAGTCCATTCTGGAGGTAGCTGCAACTGATTCACAGCAAACTGCAGCATTATGAAAGGATATTTTTTTCTGCCTATTACCTAACTGAGGATGGACATTTAGGCCGAATTACAGACCTTTGTAACACACTGCAAAAATATTTTGCTTGAATTGACTGCCCTACACTTACAAAGATATCATCATCTCCACCCACAGAAGTTATACAATACACTAGGGGATGACAATTGCTGTTACGTTTATAACTACCTAGAGAACATTGAAAACCCAAGAGTACTGTTTATCCAACAAAGCTTACTTCGGTCATCAACTGCTCATACAGAGAACATACACTTCCACACAGTTGTACCTCACTCTTCAAGGACACAAGAGTCACTGGAAAATATCATTCCAGGTCTTTGAGGACAATGGTCTCTCTCTATACATAAGTGCAAATACAAGAAGGAATGATTCTAACAAATGGCAGAAGGACCTACAAATCAAACTCAACTACTCCCTCTTCAACACCTGACTTCCCAACCTCAACAATGAAACTGGGAAATACAAAGTGGCATTACACATTAGCACACTTCTCTACAGAATAAACAGAAGCTGTATTAAGGTAAGACAGAACTGGTCTGGCTGAGACACTCACAACAGGACATTTCTTGCTACAAATTAATGTCAGGATGGAGTGTCACCAATCAGTGACCCTTATCTGATGCAGCTGTGCTGGAAAAGTCATTACCCACATTATTTATCAGCCACATCATTATGACAAGCTGCTTTTCCAGTGCGGTGCGTATTGCCAATGAATCATTCCAACTGAGTGAGTGTCACTGTCAAGTAGTTTACCTTAAACTAGAAATGATACGGCATTACTGCTGCCTTCGGGTCTTCTGTCACTTGCAAAAGGGGCAGGCCTCAGACACATCTGATAAGCTAGGGAATTACGACTACAAATTACTTTTACAGGACACTATGACATGCTTCTAGACTACCACAGGGATTTCTGTGACAATTGCATCTTTGCTTGACCTTCTGAAGAAGTTCTGATTGCACGACATCCTCTGGGAGGCTGTTCCACAGTCCAATGGTGTGAGGGATAAAGGTGGTGTGGTGATTTAATATCAATTATGGTGGTGATGAGGACGAATGGTCCATGCTAAGAGGGTGTTAAGATGATTTACAGATGCAACAGTTCTTCAAGACATGCTAACCTAATTCAAGATGCTTCAGGTTGACTAACCAGTGCACGGCAGAGGTAAAAGATTGCTGGGGACAATGCACCCTAACCTTACCTAGTTATCAGAAGTCTTCTATGCTCCAAGTCCTGTCTGAAATGCACCTGTTCAGAAAATGGCCACCAACAGTTTTCAATTGCATTTTGCCCTAGGCTAAGGGAAGCAGCATGAACAAGAAAAGAAAAGAACTTTATTATAAAGAGAGATAGCCTTTAACAGTTAGAATATAGAAATTAGGCCAAAGGCCAAACACTGGGACCTATGAGGCCATTCAGCGCTGAAAGGGAAACTGACAGTAAGGAGGTGTCAAAGTTGTAACAGGAGGAAAACCTCACAGTTGCACTAGGAAACAATATGAATGGTGGTACAACATAAGAAATGAGAGTGGTTGAAGCTAGGGGCCTCAGGAAGGCACGCTGCAAAGAACCTAAGTAATGCCTACAGTGCACCACATGAGGCACTGATGGCACTACCCTCCTACAGGGTCCAAAATTCATGGAACATAAGTTGCCAACCTATGTAACCCTACGCTATAAAGCGTACAATCTTGTTTGATTTCAGACTTACCCTTTCAGTACTGCACTCTAAATCATCTACAGAGCTTCGTTTATAGATTTTCCCAGTGTTTCAAGAATCTTTTATCCCTTGGAAGCATCGGGGAATTACAAAACTCCTCTGTAGCAAATAAAACACTGACCACTTACTACCTAAATATTAATATTTTTCTTTACAACATGTGGTCAATTGATTTTTCATGATCCAGTGCTGTTGATGGTATCACTCTCAAGCTGAAAACTTGAAAAAAAGAAGGGAAAATAACCAAACCAAACTAAACTAAAAACTGAAAACAATGAGTTCTGATCTGAACCTCAGGGGGTTGCGATCAAAGACTACAGCACTGCAGCACTTCTTCTTTCACTGAACATTGTGCTGCTGCTGCTGCATATTTCTTCACATTCAATACTCACTGGAAATTTCCAGGCTGGATTATTTCCAGTCTCCCTAAATTTCATAACTCTGTAAGACTGACCTTGGAAACTGGAAAACTGACACTATATTGTTCTAACAAGTGATGAGAAAGGCTGTGCATCAGTTAGACTTTTCTATGTAAAAAACAGCGGTAAAAGGTCTAAAATATCATGAAAAGGGGCTTGGATAAAGCTTAAACTTTTGAAGGCACAAACAAGGAAGTTACTTCAAGTTTAACCCCATGCAAAAATGGCAGAAAAAACATTAATGATGAGGACTGCTCAAAGCTATGACAATTTCTGACATACATTTCTAGATGGCAATAGGTCTTCATAACTACTGCAGTAAATTTTACTCATAAACAGACCCAAAAACCTTCCTAACCTAACCTAATTCAGGAAGCTTAAAGTCGACTGCAGTGCTGGAACGGATTCTAAAATTGAGGCCACAAGCCAAGTGCCAGGACCTGAGGTCATTCAGCACTGAAAGGTAAATTGAGCATAAAAAGTTCTGACGTGTGTAACTGGAGAAAAACCTCACAGTTGCACGATGAAACAATTGTTAGATGGCGAAAAGTAAGACAGAAGAGAGAACATGAACAGACGTACATAATAAAAGGAATGAAAGGGGTTCCAGCTAGGGGTTGAAGGGACACTGCACAGAAACTTAAGTAATGCCTACATTGAACCGTGCGAGGTGCACTGACAGCAGTACCACCCTTCATGGGCTGACTACAGTGCAAATAAGCACATCCAAATGACACCCTCGATTGTTAAGGTAAGACATTGTATTAAGATTAAGGAGGATTTGAAAGCCACCAATCAAAATCTAAATAACAGGAAAAAGATAGATTATCTTGCATGTACATGTATGCTTAGACTCAAGTTAGCTGACTGGTTAGGCAGGGTTGTGGTGTCACATGGAATTGGGCTGTACAATGTGGATAGTTTTCAAATGATTAGTATATATAAGGCTTTAGGTGATTGCTGTAGCATTCTAGTTACTTACTATAGCCTCGTTGGCAGTAAAGCGCTCCTTTGAAAGGCTCCACAGGTCCCACAAATCCACAACATGGAGTTATTGGTGAGAAATATTGCACCAATTCTGGAACGCAACTGCGGCACCCTTTTTTATTTCTGAAAGCAAAAATAGTACAGTATTAAAATGAAGTTCACCACAGATATTTCACCAAACCAGAAAAAATAATGACACCTAATTCATATACAGGCCCATAAAACTACAAGTACAACCTCTCTCTCTCTCTCTGTCTGAATGTCAGTATAAACAAAGACAAATTGAGATTTCAGCAAAAACCTTCCCAGCAAAGAGAGACTATGTTGGATTTGTAGGGGTCTACTGATATACCAAAAAGGGTTGGGGGTGGGCTCAGGGTGTCTCTTTCACAACGTTTCAACCTAATTCACAAGCATACTTACAGTAGGGGAGCCTATTTCACATTTCACTTAATTAATTCATAAACGTACTTACTAAATTCACAAATGTAATCACAAATAAATAATGACGTTTACACTTGAATGCTACAAGAGATTCAACCCTTACCAGCAAAATTCAAATCATTTGTAAATTGTTTTTTGCACACAGAAACATAGCAAAGACCAAACTTTGTTAAAACTAGGTAAAAACATTATATATATATATATTTTTTTTTTAACTTGGAAACTTTCATTTAGTGAACAATTTTTGATCTAGAGAGAAAATAACAGACCTATTCAACATCCCCACTTGCTATGTTAAACAAAGGGAGATGGAGTGAGAAATGTGTCTAGACAGGCCTATACACTACACTATATGGCAACATAAAGATTCAAGTACAGAACATATGACAAACATTGGTGAATAAGCATAATCAACGTTAAATTACATAAACTTTAGAAATGTGAATAAGCATAATCAACGTTAAATTACATAAACTTTAGAAAAGGGTGTTTGAATGTACTTCCAAACAGCAGCAGCTGGATAAGAGACTATGAACATGGTATGAAGGCTATGTGGCATAAAAAATCCAGGACTGTTGTGGACAACACAGTACAGAGGGGCTATATGGCATTAAGAACCCAAGACTGCTGTGGACATGGTACAGAGGTTATTATGTGGCATCAAGGACCCAAGACTGAACTACCCAGGACAGGGGCTATGTAGCACCAAGAACCACAACATGGTACAGAGGTTATGTGGCATCAAGGGACCTGACGTCCCAAATCTTAGGATACACCTACAGTTTCTCAAGGGCAAGAATGATCTGCACTATTGCTGGAACGCTACAGAATCCTTGAGGCTTGGATGCTGGCCAGTTGTCAGAAGGGAGTTCAAGTCAATATGATGACACGAGTAAATTATTTAGATATTCAGAAATTATGGCCACACCCTCCATCCACTGTGCAATAACTAGCCTGCCCAAACTGGGTCATCCCAGACGCCTAATCTGTTGCCTTATTACGACCACCAAACAAGAAAGCGCAGACGTCAGCTGTGTCAGTCTCTGTACCAGGATCAAGGTCTTCCAAAGCACACACTTGCTCTTTTCTTACTAGGGGCTTGCTAATGCACAACTTCTGCCTATCTTCAATGACTGAACTCTTGATCTCATTGTATTTGGCTGTCCAATTTCTCATGCTGGTATTCAATGGTGTGTAAGCTCACTATTCAATTCGAGGGACTTTTGCTTTATTCCATACAGACACCAAATGCTGCATGTTTTGAATTTGAAACTGCATGTCAAATCAGCCTTGAAGAAAATGCTGCCTGTGGAGCTGGTATGAACAGGGCAATACCAGCAGCTGCAATGAAGTCAAAAGACTGCCGGCTGCATTTCACGGCCCACACTACACTCGGCAATGAAAACGTGGCACTTACAAAGAAGAGGGAGACTACTTTGAAAGCATGTGACAACAGATGAGTTGGTTTGATGAAATTTAGGCTGCCAAGCCAAGCACTGGGACACTCTTGGCCATTCAGCACTCAAGAGAAAAGAGGGAGATAGTCAGCTGGACAACAAGACGAAGCAACCTAGAATATCAAGGAAATGAACTACAACGATCTAAAGGTGGAACTGGGAGAGACTCCCACAATTGCTAAGAAGTGACAGTTAAGAAAGGCTGAAGAGCAGAATTGGTGCAAGGAAGCTGCAATAGAGGTCATGCCAAAAGCTAAAATGTGGGTGCAGCTGGAGGCTGAGATGAAGCTGAATACACCCTTGAATAATGCCTACAGGGCACCACATGAGGTGCACTGAAGGCACTATCCTCCAGCAAGGGTGACTACTAATAGGATTCAGGGGGAGTGCGTGAGAGAATCGTGTCAAGAATGAAGAGGGGCAGCTCCTCCTCAGCTGGTGGAAAACAGACTCTGACCGCAAAGCCCTCTATGGTTTGGATGAGAGATGACACACACTCAACAAGAATGATCAAATGATACCAAAGAAACAACTGACTTGTGCCTCAAGTCTGTTCACTGCACTGACTGACTGCATACACTGACTAGTTACTATACCTAGATAGATAGATAGATAGATAGAAAGAATCTGGAATTTAGGCCAAGGCCAAGTGCTGGGACCTATTAGGTCTTTCAGTGCTGAAAGGGAAACCGACTGCAAAAAAGACTCAAAGGGGTAACAAGAGGAAAATGTTTTGCAGTTGAAGAAGCACTATGAATCAATTGTTGGGAGAGGGTGGGAAATAAGTTGGAAGAAAGAGAATATGAACAGAGGTACAGTAAGAGGAATGGAAGATGTTGCAGCTAGGGGCTGCAAACAACCTTAAGGAATGACTACAGTGTACCACGCGAGGTGTACTGATGGCACTGCCCCCAGAACTCACTTGACACTGTCAGTCACCAAGTCTGAGCAAGTCCTGTCTGTCCCAGAGCCACAGAAGTGATGGGCAACTGAAACACTATGTGAAGTCACTCTTCATGACTGGCACTCATTCCAGTGTCATTTGAAAGCAGATCACTTGTACTTGGACAAACATCAAGGCAGCAAGTTGAAAATAGACAGAAATGCTGCATCAGTGCATCAAGAATGACTTTCAGCTTTGGATTTGGAGTGATGCACTCAATGGCACTCAATAATCCAGAGGATGAATATATCCCCTATATACACTCAACACAAAATGATTGACATTGTGATTTATGGACCTAATGCACTCTCTCCTCATTACATTGACCACATTTTTATTTCACTGACCTACTGCACAATATTAATGCATGCGTCGAACAGTCAGAGACAGGGAAAAATGTAATCTTCTCCCCCTGCCATTCCTGCTTTCCTGTACAGAACCAGTAAGACATTTCCATTTGTTCATTTGATGAAGAACAGAGAAATGGAAAATAGTGAAGCTTTAGTTAAATTCAAATGTCCAGTTTCACAGCAATGTCTTGAATATAATTATCAATAGCATTATTATTATTGTTATCCAGAAGGCGAAGAACCTATTCATTTGGAACGAGAAGCCTGGAAAGTCCCTGCTAAGCAGGTCTTCTATGATGGCGACCCGTTTTCTGTGCCACTCCTGTGATAGCGGGTCACACAGGATCAGCCATACCCAATCATTTAAACTAATCTATGTAAATGTATACCTGTTACTACCTTATATTGCATATGTTTCTTTTGCTCATGTGTCAGAATGTCGTCAACTTCATTATCGTCCATTTTTGCAACTCAGAGTGTATTTATTCATTGTGTTTATTGTCAACTGTCAATGGAAATACAGAGAGAAGAGATCAATGGAAAAAGAAAAATCATTGAATAAATTAATCAATACAGAAAAATGTCAGATTATTATTGTTATTGAACCTACGGAAGAGATAAAAGGCAGCACTCCTGGTTTAGTAAGAAATGGCTGATCCCAAACTAGAACTTGATGTGCATTCATTGCTCTTATTATTCATGTATCAAGTACACAGCTTAACCTGACCAATAAATCCATGTTAGTATCCTAGGCTGTGGCATATGGCGTCCCCCCCTCCCTTAATGAAAATTTTAGCTGCAGCTGCTGAATCATTACTTTCTAAATTTGGATAAGTGGCAAAGTCATATTCCCTCTGGAATGGCCCAGAACAGATCAGACCAGCTCAGCTACTTGGTGCATTGACAATGCCACTTCCAGTCAGCAGCTCTTGGGGTTAAGGTACATTGCTTCTGCAACTCACATTAGGATTTTTCATTGGACTGCTTTCAAGCGCTCATATTTGCTGAAAACTTTCTAAAATTCCTTAGAGTCACTTTTGTTTTTTTTGTTTCAGTGTCCCAGTAAGAAAGTCTATAAACAAGACCTTTGTGTTTACAAGAGTCCTTTGCTTTTAGAGGTGAGGTCTTCTCCTTAACACTAGATTCTTGACACCAGGGTAGGCATTGAGTTAATCTTCAAGGTTCTAGGGGAATATGGTAACAGATTTGATCCTGTAGGGGGTTAGTGCTGTCAGTGCACCTCACACTGTGCACTGTGAACATTGCTTAAGGTTCTAAACTATAAGCAAAAAGCCTGTGGTTCACAATTAATTTGATGGTGTCAGCTGAAACATAACACTGCAAGCCTACAGGAACTCAACTAGCCTAAGGACAATCCTTTAAAAGGCACCAGATTGGAAAAGGCCAACCCCACATATGGTTCCCTACACAAGAAACTATGTACCTTACACAGATGGTTCACCTCAAAAGGGAATGATAAGAACAGTTCTCAATCCCATATCTACACAAGTCACTCATACAAAAAGTACCATAATTGGGCATTTCATGCAAAAACCTTAACCATTATATCAGGCATCATTCTGAAGAGACAATCCAAGATACTTCAAGAAAATCATTCCAAACCTTCAGAGTCCTGTCTGCGATGTACCTCCCTTCTGATCAAGTCAAGCCTCAGATAGTTTCAATACTTAACTGTGTCTCAGCTGACTCGATAATGACATACAAAACTACCTTTTGAAAATGTTGAGACTTGCAATAACAACTATGCAAATTTCAATGTCATTTTTATTCAGGTTCACCTTGAGACATACAAGCAATTCCTCCTGGACTCCCTGTTCATAGCTGGTCAGGGTGAGTGAGGCCCTTCCAGAATGACAAAGAACGACATTCACTTCTCAAATGTGGCAACCCTTATGAAAACACTTCAGAGTTGATGAGACACTCTGTCAAACATTTCAGCTCCAATACAAAAGCTAAAATGGACTGTTAGGCTTCCTCCTAGGAAATTTTGGATGGCAACAAACTGCCATCTATGTAAATAGCGGGTTCATGAATCTTTCACTCCACGAAATTTTGGCTGTCAAGCCAAGCACTGAAGGGGCACTTTTGTCCATACAGCAATCACATGCAAGCAGGGAGCTGCAGAAGCTGGACCGCAGTATGGAGAGATCCAGAAGAAAAAAGATGAAATAAAGGATCTAGAGGCAGAATAGGGAGAAAAGCCCACAGCCGCACTATGAAGTCAGTCTGAGGGACTGGACAGCAACACTGAAGAAAGGAAGCAGGAATGGAGGTAAGGTCAGAAGGTCAAAGGTTAAACAGTGGATAAGGCTAGAGGCCTCAGGGACACTGCAAACACCCTTCAGTAATGCCTGGTGTGCACTAGCACCCTCAGGGGTCAATCAAATACTGCACAGGGTTCAACATATCCTTTACCCTTGGCTCATCACAGCTCAATAAAACTTATGGGACCATTTCTTTTTTCCCACACTAACTGTTGCATAATCAATACATGAAAACCTTCATCACCTTCAGGTGTCCCACAGGAGAACCACAAAAGGAAGAGAGCAAACACCATATTCTGGAAGGTGGTCCAGCAGTCAACGTGTGTCGTATGCTGCATCTCTCGCTGTCCATTGGTTTGACACCACCTGGTTTCGGAGTTTCTCGGTACAACTCTGGAAAAGACACTTAGGTTACTAAAGGAAATTTCAAAACAATTTCAGCATTCTAAAGGTAACATCTACTTTTATCATAAGTGTATTGAATCTTTACCAGATTGAACTGCAAACCCAATCAAGTATTTCACACAACTGATGTATATTTAGACAATTATGCATTGGCTTCTTCACACTCTTGCATAAACTTCCTACAGTGTGGCTTTTCCTGAGTCCTGTCAACAGTGCCCAAGATATGTCTGACAGCACCTGTGGACTGGATCTGGTCAGTCGGTCAAATACTTGTTGGGGAACATGAGGTCAGGTGGGCCGTAGTGCCCTACATCAGGTTGCTTTAGATCTGGATATGTTCTGTTGGCTATGAAAAGTGACTAAGAACAGAGGTCAACCAATGGCGCACAACATAATCTTACAAGTCCCTTCGCCAATGGGTGCAGCTCTTCCCCATCATAAACTTTACAAGTTAACTGCAGACCAGAAGGTATAACTCTCTCAGAAGCAGCTCAAACACAATCTTCCTATGACCAGGTGTGTGAAACCCACCCCTAACCAGGTCAGGGCACAATGCCCTAGGCAAGGTTAGGTTAGGATGCATTAGCTTTACTGACAATTTTCAAAAAAAAAAAAAAAAAAAAAAAAAAAAAAAAAAAAAAAAAAAAAACTGCTTAACCTATGAGCCGTGGGTCTGCTGTTGCTCCAACTTAACCTTGTTACAATTTTTCTCTGTCATGAAAATACAAATCCTTTAGGCCAGTCCTCTGTTCAACAAATAACAGGCCTGTCAGTCACAGTATTTTAGCCCCCTCAAACAAATTACTTTAGCCCTGTCCAACAAAACATTTTAGCCCTATCAGACACAAAATTAAAGCCCTGTTGAATGCAACATTTTAGCCGCTGTCAAACAATACATACTTAGCCCAGTTGAACACAATAGTTTAGCCAATCTAATACAATATTTTAGCCGTTGGATAATAGGGTATTCAAGTCCTCTCTAATGTAGTCTCTCACCGCTGTCAGACAATACATTTTGAGACCCCATGAACACACAGGTTTCACCTCAGTCAATCAAAAGGGCCGACTGGGAACCTTGGGGTGGAAACTGTCTTAGGAGTGGAAAAAAATATGTCAAACCTCCACAGCATGAAGGGGCTAGGACTACTAGCCCCCCCGAGAGCCAGGTTAGGGCACAGTGCCTCAGGTCAGGCTAAGGGTAGAACTATACAGTAGTTCTGCGGCTGTGACTGCCTTCCAACTTAACTTTTTCTCCAGTTTTTTGGTTGATAATTATGAATTTACCTTTAATTTTTGGTGCTCAAGTGTAATTAACCTGTAATTAGCCCCTGTAGTCCATCCAACAAGGGGTTTCCATACGCGATCTTCACAAGACAGAGCACGGCTACATACGTCTGTTTCGAACGGTTCATATCCCGTCCGGCAAGTGCAGTACCTTGGAAACTGGTTTTTTCTACACTTTTAGGGCTTCTGGCACTGGCCCTGAGCATTTGTTGATTGTCGGCCAAATGGAATGTCCCTTCGCTGTGTTTAGTACTGGTCCGGGGTGGGGGGGGGGGGGAGTGGGGGCAGTACCCATACCTTAACAAGTTATTGCGCTTGCCGGATGGGATATGGACCGTTCGAAACAGACGTAGCCGTGCTCTGTCTTGCGAAGACCGTGTATGGAAACCCCTTGTTGGATGGACTTCAGGGGTTAATTACAGGTTAATAACAGCCGACCCCCCAAAAATAACGCTAAATTGTAAGTAATCAACCAAAATACTAGAAGAAACTGCCATTTCTCGCTAAATACCCGCCGTGTATCTATTACTTAGATCTACCTTATATTCAGAAGATGAAACCTGACCTTCTCACAGGGAAGAAGAAGAAGAAGAAGAAGAAGAAGAAGAAGAAGAAGAAGAAGAAGAAGAAGAAGAAGAAGAAGAAGAAGCCCCCAAAGGGGCCACTGACTTGGAATTCCTCTGGAAGCTTCCACAGAATCTGATGAAGTGTTGATGAAGAGGAAGGGCTTATAAGAGGAGGTCAAGGGAAATACTCTACACAAGGATGTATCCTACAATTTGGGGACCCGCAGTGGGAAAGATGGGAGGGGGGGGGGGGCAGAAAAGAGTAAAATGAAGACCTTCAATCCCAATGACAGTCCTCATTCAGGTGAAGGCCAGTTCGAGGAATGTCTTCAGACTCACACCTGGCAGAATAATAATAATAATAATAATAATAATAATAATAATAATAATAATAATAATAATAATAATAATAATAAGAAGAAGAAGAAGAAGAAGAAGAAGAAGAAGAAGAAGAAGAAGAAGAAGAAGAAGAAGAAGAAGAAGAAGAAGAAGAGACCTGTGGCCGATTTTCAGGAAGACAAGGAGGAGGCATCAACGGCCACTACACTCAAAATCACTTGAGAAAAACGACGCTTATTCCATCACTTGCCTTTGCTGAACGTCTTCGTCCAAGTCATTATCGTGAATCCGAGTCATTTCACTCAGGAGAGCCCCCACCTGCCTTTGGAGGACCTGAGATAATTCGGCCTCGCAATAAACCGCTCTGGAATGTCACAAGGGAAGGAGACGGCAGGTCACGTGATCTGGGTTCCAGTAATGTCGTCGAAGATTTGGGTGGAGGCTCTTTAGGCCCATTTCTCCTTCATCTTTGGACATTTAAAAATATCCTTCAGATATTTTGTAATGGGAGATTTTATTTAGTTGAAATTCATGGCATTTTGCATAATTTTAATGTTACAATGTTGGTTTCGTGTGTGGAACAATGGCACGGCATAGATGGGAGTTGACAGAAAACCCCAAACAAACAAAGCATGACAGCAGCGTTCGAGGTTGACATAAAATTGTTGTGGTTCATCGTTGAACCGGCTTTTCACACCTTCATTTGATCTTACTTATTTTTTTAAGTAAAACGAACCTTCTTTCACTCCTGAGTGACTTCTGCACTCTTCTTCCTCTATATCACAGTCATATCATAGTAATAAATTCCACCCGTATGTTGCACTCAACAGCGAAATCCACGATTCAAATGACGAGTTCGAGAAGATTTCAGTCACTGAATATGAAAGTATCTTTCAATTGTCATTATCAGTGGTTTCATCCTTAGAATACCTGGCTTATTTTACCTAAATTTGGGTAAATCGACCATAAATCTTACTCAAATTAAGGTAAACGACTTACCTGAGGGGATATAATAGGATGTATATATATGAAGACATATCAGCCTATAGACTGTGGTTTTTTTTTTTACAACACTTTGCCTTTTTTGCCCAAATTTAGGTAAATCGATGATAAACCGTACTTCATGTAAGGTAAAGGCCTTACCTTGAAGGTTACATGAGGCTATATTAGGGTATATGGGGATATGTTAGCCCAGAGATTCAACTCAAACCTTGAACATTAATACGTGCTTTCACCCTTAAAATGATTGGCTTATTTTACCTAAGTTTAGGTAAATCGATGACGTGTACTTGAATTAAGGCAAAGAACTTACCCAAAGGTTATAATAGGATAAAAGAGGACATATAAGAGGATATGTCAGTCTTTCATTGCTCATTTCTCTTCAGTCTTTGCTTGTTTCACATGGTGCCATACGCACGGTTATGTGTATATATATATATATATATATATATATATATATATATATATATATATATATATATAATATATATATATATATATATATATATATATATATATATATATATATATATATATATATATATATATATATATATATATATATATATATATATATATATATATATATATACATATATATATATATAATATATGTGTGTGTGTTTGTGTGTGTACTTCAAATGGAAGTTGAAGTTTCATAGTGAAAATATCCTTTTATTTCAGTTTCTTAAGAAAATCTAAAATGTTCTTTCCCACAAATGAAAACATTTTGCAAATTTTTCCAAAATTTTGCGAATTTTCCCAAAATTTTGCAAATTTTCCCAAAATTTTACAGATTTCTGCAAAAATTAAGCAAAACTGCTTCCGTGAATTCGATGCAGAGTAAATTCAGTATCACAGCAAATTCAATGTCGCAGTGAATTCGATGCAGAGTGAATTCAGTGTCACAGGCCATCGGTGTCAGGTGAACTTATTCTATTAATAGAGTTATTTTATAACAATACTGTAAGAAAAACTTTTTAATAATAATAATAATAATAATAATAATAATAATAATAATAATAATAACAGAGTTGCCTGGTATGGTTGGGATTTGCATGGTTGGGATTGGGATTGATTTGGTTGGGACTGGCATGATTTGGATTGGGATAATTGGGATTGGTCTGATTGGGATTGGCATTACGAGTTTTTGGATTGGTATGATTGAGATTGACATGTTTGGGATTGGGATTGCCATGACTGGAATTTGGACTGGCGTGATGGGGATTGTGAATGGTGCTGGCATAGTAGGGATTGGGATTGGCATGGTGGGGATTGAGATTGATTTGGGTGGGATTGGCATGATTTGGATTTGTACTGACATGATTGGGGTTGGTGTGACTGGGATTGGCATTATGGGTATTTGGATTGGTATGACTGGAATTTGGATTTGCATGACGGGGATTGGTCTGACTGGTATTTGTATTGGCATTATGGGGATTGGGATGGGTATGTTTGGGATTGGCATTGATTTGGTTGGGATTTGCATGATTAGGATTTGGACTGGCATGATGGGGATTGGTCTGATTGGAATTGGCATGATTGGGATTTGGATTGACCTGATGGGGATTGGTCTGATTGGGATTGGTATTGGCATTATGGGGGATTGAGATTGGTATGATTGGGGATTGGAGTTGGCATGGTTGGAATTTGGATTGGCATGATTGGGATTTGGACTGGCATGATGGGGAGTGCTCTGATTGGGATTGGCATGATTGGGACTGGTACTGTCATTACGGGAGTTTGGATTGGTATGATTGGGATTGACATGGTTAGGGATAGGATTTATGTGATTGGGACTGGCATGATTGGTATTTGGATTGGCATTGTGTGGATTGGTCTGATTGGTATTAGCATTATGGGTATCGGGACTGGTACTATTGGGATTGGCATGGTTGGAATTGGGATTGATTTGATTGAGATTGACATGATTGGGATTGGGATTGGCATGATGGGGATTGGTCTGATTAGGATTGGGTTTGATATGATTGGGATAATTGGTACTGGCACGATTTGGATTGGCATTGTTGGAATTGGTCTGAGATTGGGTTTGAAATGATTGGTATAACTGGGATTGGCACGAATTGAATTGGTATTGTTGGGATTGGTATAATTGAGATTGGCACGACTGGGATTGACACGATTGGAATTGGGATTGGCATGGCTGGTATTTGAATGATTGGGATTGGATTAACAATGCAGACAAATATGCGGAGGAGGAATGTCAGCAAGCTTCGGGGAAAAATAGTCAGCAAAAAACGTCAGCAATCGTCGCTGACACTCGCAACCCTGGCGTCAGCAAATAGCGTCTGAGAAACATCAGAAGAAAACGTCAGCAAACAGCGAAAACATCAGGAGAACGTCAGCAAGTGTCAGCGAGACGTCAATGGTCTGGTTAAACTAAGGTATAGCCTACTTAACTTTGGAGACAAACAGTTACTATTATTAATTAACGTCTACAGCCAAAAAGCAGCCGATAATAATGGCAATAATAGTCAAAATAATAACAGTAATAATAATAGTAACTCTGAGAGTCAAAATAGTAAAGAAAAAAGATAGATGAAGGTGAGGAGAAATGGCGAATAATAAAAAATAATGAGGACGAACTTGCTGTTGGAACGAGAGTTTAAATGGCCGCCCTCGTGAGGGAGGAGTTCCAAATGAAAGGGAAAGTGAGAGAGGTGAGGGAAGGGTGTGTGCGTGCGTACGTGTGTGCGTAGGCTACGTGTGCGCACGCACACGCATGTACGTTTCTACGAGCGAGCGTGCGTCGAGGCGTGTGCGTGCTTACCTGAATATGTGTGTGTGTGTGTGTGTGTGTGTAGGGGAGGGTGGGGGGAGAGGCTAAGAGCAGCTGAGCAGAGGAGAGCAGCTGCCGAGGGGAGCTCAGTCAGTCAGTAGTCAGTAGGTCGGTAGTGGCCGACGCGAGAGAATGTGTAATATTTGGCTCAGAGTTTCAGAGGATAGACCGATGTCTCACTGTGTAGTGTAAATGGAATTAAAGCTGTATTGTTGTCGCTTTTATATTATTTCATATTCCTATTTTTTTATTAACGATGATTCCTAGTTAAGCAAAGAAACAAATTATGAACTTTAATGTATTCAAAAGATCATAAAAATATGTGTGAGAGAGAGAGAGAGAGGTTAAGAATAAAATAATTAACTCTACAGCCATCTGTGGCCTTCCTCCTCCCCTCCCCCTCCCCCTAGCTGTCAAAATTAAGAGCCCATTGTTGCGGACATAAAAAGTTACTTTTATCAATATAGAAAGGCAAGAATAGACACTAACATCTTTCAGCGTCCACGACAGCAGAGTATGGAGTAGGATTTCTCTCCCGGGATCCCGCCATTTTCCGGGGGGTTAAACAATCCCGGGATTTTTCTCATTGTCCCGGGATTTTCCGGGACAAACTATTGGAAGTTGAAATTGAATGGTCTTCCTTTTAGTATAAAATTATATTTTTTATTTTTGTATCAACTGTAAAAAATAATGGTTAATTACCAAGTTGAAAATCATTATAAATTTCGTACTAAATATTACCTACAGACAGTGCCCTTAATTTTACTTTTACTGATATAAAATTGTTTTTCATTTTGTTATATTATCAACTGCAAAAAAGAC
This sequence comes from Macrobrachium rosenbergii, assembly GCA_039081455.1. Classification (NCBI taxonomy): domain Eukaryota; kingdom Metazoa; phylum Arthropoda; class Malacostraca; order Decapoda; family Palaemonidae; genus Macrobrachium; species Macrobrachium rosenbergii. The sequence continues at coordinate 34,881 of JANJGK010003576.1, read as the reverse complement.
ATTCATTTTAGTTTTGTAAAATCAGAAAAATATATAACAATGTACTCAAAATTTGTTTTCATTTCCACTAACATTTCAGTAAGTAGTAATAAAAGAAAATACCAATAAGCACATACATAATATTATACGGTGTTATACTAAAGTTATACATATTATATTTTACGGACAATTAAGGACTGATTCATGAATGAGCCGCCTTAAGTAAAGCACTCTGACTACAAACATCAGCATTTATGAAGAACTCTTTATATTATACTGTACATTGTGAGCTACTTTCATTAATATTATGTATTTACGATTCCATATTATAATTAATTATTAAATGACAAACTGTCACTCCAACTGAAAAGTCAGCAGACAACAAACCCTAAGGCTTTGCTGGGTGAACAGCTAGTTAAGAAAACATTAGAGAGAGAAAGTAAAGTGCACATGAGTGTACTCTCATGCAGATAACTCGAGTAAAAGGGTAATGGAATACCACAGTACAGTGGCTATGGCACTACCCTATACTTGAAAACAATGGTTATATGGTTAAAAGCCAGAGTAGCATTAACGAAAATGAGTCATAAAGGCAATTCATAAAAAAAAATAGACATCCCGGGAAATCCTGGGATCCTGGAATAAGATGAAATTTTATCCCGGAATCCCAGGACAAAGACATCCTCCCAAAATGAGAAACCCTAGTTTGGGTATGCGGCCAATGCCAGGGAAGAGGGGAAAACACCACGGAAAAAGTCCTCGGGTCAAGCTGAAGTCAGGGTCGGGGTCTTGCATACGAAAACAGCATTCGTCTTTTTTTTCTGAGCCACCCTGTCATTGTAGTCTCACACAGGCACTCACTCGCCCTGTAGTGCAGCACTAGCCTCGCACAGGCCACAGTGAGCCGAGAACTGATTTGATATAAAAGAGGAGAAAAAAAAAGGCCTCACAAGAAGCCGTCATTTGTAGGGGTCCGTGCGAGGCTAGAAGGCAAATCTCACTCAGTTCAGTGGACTGGAAAGGCTTCTTCCGTTTTCTGTCCTGTCTCTTTCCAGTTCCAGATCCCTGGAGGAGAGGCAACGGGAGTTCCTTCTTCAGGGACTCTGAGACTGACTCCAAGGATTCGTGAACCTTTGTCGATTCTCTGGAGGAGAAGAAACCAGAGTCAAAAGGCGCCTGAAATCCGAGAGACGTGAAGCATGAACATACACTTACTTTCTCTCTCTCTCTAAAGAAACTTCGAGTTTCTTTTCCTACTTTAGTGGAAACGACAAACCAAACGTAAATAGATCTATAAACAACAGAGAGAGAGAGAGAGAGAATTTGCAAAGAAAAGCACCAACAACTCCACTACAAAATTTAAATGCTGCGACTGTAACCTTTTAGGCCTACTGTCTAGAATTCGTGGTTACAAAACCTGGTATATCTCTTTACAAGTTTAATTATTACATGAATTTCAATAAATGTTGACAAATCATTTCACAGCATTTGGAACCGGTGACTTTCGATCTAGTGGCTGTGGGATGTGACTGACCATGAGACCTGATTCTACGTATCAAAATCCTTAATATATATATATATATATATATATATATATATATATATATATATATATATATATATATATATATATATATATATACATATAAGCAGCGGGAATATGAGAGCAATAAAAAGCTATAATCCAAGTGACGAAATAACGGTGCCCCCTCATCGCCCCATGCCCATCTGTCGAATGATTATATTGAATGATGATGAAGCTCAGTTACGAATGAAGCAGCTTGTATTGACATGACTGCCATCACCCTTCTCTCTCTCTCTCTTCGTCCGAGGTTTATTTATAATAAAATAACAACTGCGCCATTTCTTGGGACAGACGAAGCAGCCTCAGTCTGGGATTTGCAACGGAACCTTTTCTTTTTAACTGAGAGAGAGAGAGAGAGAGAGAGAGAGAGAGAGAGAGAGAGAGAGAGAGAGAGAGAGAGAACTTGGATGAATGCTTCCCTCAGCGACCATTGCAAGTGCAGATTTTACGGAGATTTCTTCCAGAGGTGAAAATGAATGTCGCCTTCAATGCTGTGCTCACTGGAGTAGGTCTAGGTCTTGAGGCTCCTCACTCGCCGCCTCCTGCTGTGACAGTGCACAGTTGAGCCGGTTTCGGAATCATGGGCAGGAATTGATTGATTGAATGATTGATTGATTGAGCACTGTGACGCAGCACTGTAAGAACTGCAAGTAACAGACACCGGAATAATGTCTGTATACGGATTTGAACGTGACGGAAACAACTACGAGCTGTTGGTAATGAAGCCCTCCTATATTCTCTCTCTCTCTCTCTCCCTCTCTCTCTCTCTCTCTCATATGAAAGTCACTATGTGAACCGAAAAGAATGAATAGCTTCTACATTCTGGTGTACATACAGCCACATTAACCACAAGACAATCCAATCAATCAATGATTCATCAATTTGTGAGAAGGTCTGTCGTGCCCACCACAACACAGGTCTAGGTGGTCTTCTCTTCTCCTCCTCCTTCACTCTCTCTCCGAAACCAACCTCAGTCATCACCTCCTGTTGCTCTTCTCTTTGAGCATAATAACCCCACACGTCAGCGAGGTGAAACCTCTGTTGAACCTCACTGGGTTCAGTCAAGCCACATTCGACAGAGCTGTCGCCATAACAAGTTTGATTCTGAAGGGAAAAGGAGATTTCATCTCACTTTATTTCATATCTGATTTAGGAGTCGTAGGTCTAATATCTCGCGTCGTCATTATTATATCTCGCTGTCATTGCACGGCACCCCCCCCCCTCGGTTCCCGATGCTGCAGTGGCTCTGACTTCGCCTTCCGTCAACGTCTACAGAGTGTGACACAAAGCTATCCTCACTTTGCTACTTATTGAAGTCTTTCCCATAAACACGATAATAATTATTATGAGTCTCTTTATTTACTCTTGGTCGCTTGCACTGGACACTGTGCCAAGATCCTTCCTTATTATGTGAAGCTGAAGTCAGGGTCGAACTCTTGCATACGAACGCCATGTTGGTATGGTTTGTTTTTTCTGAGCCACCCTGTCTGTAGCCTCGCACAGGCACCCAACCGCCCTTTGGTTTGGGACTTCTAGCCTCGAACAGGCCTCAGTGAGCCCGGAGTTGATTTGAATTAAAGGGAAGAAAAAAACCTCAGGAGAAGCCGTCACTTGTAGGGGCAGGAGCGAGGCTAGAATGCAGATCTCGCAGAGATTTCCATCTTCTGTTGTGTGTGTGTCTCTCCCTCTCTCTGTTCCAGTTCTAGTTCCCCAGAAGAGAGGCAACAGGAATTCCTCCTCCTCCTCCTCCTCCTCCTCCTCCTCCTCCTCCTCCTCCTCCTCCTCCTCCTCCTCCTCCTCCTCCTCCTCCTCCTCCTCCTTCTTCTTCTTCTCCTCCTCCTTGAGGGCCTCTGAGGCTGATTCCATGGAATGAAGATGGACGGGGGGGGGAGGTTTAGGGGTGATGACGTCATCAAAAGAGTGATTATTAATAAGAGAAAGAGACTATAATAGAGAATGATGACCCCAGAGAAGGCAGTTGGAAAGAAGAGCCCACACAGATTGACTCTCTCTCTCTCTCTCTCTCTTCCACCAGGGCAGTGCCGATGCCCCAGAATTCCACTACTCAATACCCAAAATTCCCCTGAATTCCCAGAATGCCCCAGAAGTCCCCTGAATACCCAGAGTGCCCCAGAAGTCCCCTGAATACCCAGAATGCCCCAGAAGTCCCCTGAATACCCAGAATGCCCCGGAAGTCCCCTGAATACCCAGAATGCCCCAGAAGTCCCCTGAATACCCAGAATGCCCCGGAAGTCCCCTGAATACCCAGAATGCTCCAGAATACCCCTGACAATGTGTGTATTGGTATATTCTTTGTTGACTTTTCATGATGAAAAATAAAATTTTTATCAAAAACGGGGAACACGGCCGGGGGGGGGGGGGGCGGCTTTTGAAAAGCTTGAGACGTCGATTTTGTGGTTTTGTTCTTCATATTTTCGTGTAAAGTTGTTATGGCGGACAGAGAAAAGGAGTATGTGGCCACAGGAGCTGAAACTACCCCTGTTTTGCCCCTCCCTGGGTAGAGATGACGTGCCAAATCCATGACCGGTGCCCCACCACCATCCCCAGCCTCACAGTGACGTATCATTTAGGCAAAAACAGCATATTTAAAGAAATTCACGATGGTTAATTGCTTTGCCATCATCTAAATCATTACCCACAGGGCATACTGTAAGCGATACCCAACTACAGGGCATAAGGAGAGTTGCCAAGGCACAGAAGTTACCAGACGCTTTGCAAACCTGGACCTAGACCTACCTACTGTATAGGTTCAGTGTCGAAGCCTGAAATCGCCATCATTATCTTTCTATTTGAACGAGTATGCTGAGAGAATGGTGAATAATTCATTAATGTGTGAATAGTTCAATGAATAATTCATTAACTGATGAATGATTCAAAGAGAAGGAGTGTTATTCAGCCTCTGGGGCAGGAAAAACAAAATAAAGTTAGTGCGGTTTACGCCTTAACAAAATTGGTGTAGAGTCGATTTCACTTATTATAATATAGCCTATATCATTGTAAATCCTGATCCAATCGTCTTTCTTGTAAAGTATATTTACAAAGTCTAACACCGGAAATCAACGAGAAATTAAGTATGAAAATTCGAAAAGCAGCCGCAGTCAGCTGACTGAGTTGAACCGCCAAGATTCTCAACAACGTAATAAAGACCAATACGTCTGCCCGGCTTCATGCTATTCTCGCCCTTATTCCCTCCGTCAATAAGGCCGCTTTCTGATCTTCAGGGTCTGTTGGGTTACGCTTTTATGAATCCTCTAATCTCTCAATGCGCTTTTTGTCCCTTTAAATGATTTCATGAGTTTCTTCTCTCACTCTCTCTCTCTCTCTCTCTCCGAAATCATGAGTCGCATGTTGAAAAACGGAAAATACGAGAGAGAGAGAGAGAGAGAGAGAGAGAGAGAGAGAGAGAGAGAGAGAGAGAGAGAGAGAGAGAGAGCATGTGCTCATTCTGAACTAGGCCTATGTCAGTAGCACAGCGCATACAAAGCGTCTCCGAAACCTTTGACAAACGAGAATGAAATGATTAAATATATATATATATATATATATATATATATATATATATATATATATATATATATATATATATATATATATATATTTGACAAAGTTGTTTCACATCCAAATTTGATTTAAATAAAAGAATTCAATCATTCCCACCATAAACTACGAAATTACTCTTTGACTTCGAATTCGTGGATGAAATCACGAGAAATCATTGACCATTTTTTTTAAACTATTTGAATGTTGTGGAAGGATTCGAACGCAGCTGACACCTGACTTTGTGTCTGAGGTCGGTTTTAACCGTCAATATTTATTTCCATTAATTTATTATTATTATTATTTATGTCAAGTCTGCTTCTGTCCGTCACTTTCTCCCCCTCCCCCATTATGCACTCAAAAGCGTTTTGTCTCGTCTTTATGGCAAGAATTCCCCCAAAACTATTTGTTACGTGACTTGACAATGACTTGTGATTGATAAAAAGCTTTGCCCAAACCGGCCCCCCCCATAATCATTTGTTTCTGATAAAAAAAAAATCCATCAATAAACATGAGTAAAGATGTAATGGTGTCTAAATGTTTGTCAAAATTCTAAAAAACCTGAGAATAATTATGGATGAATGATGACGACAATAATTCCCCCAAATTAATACTGTCATTCACAGTTCATCCTCAACGTGAATAGAGAGAGAATGATAATAAGAGTCCTGACAACACTGCGAATAATGATGAATGAAGAAGCAGGTGATTCATGTATATATAAAGAATATTCATTCAAGAATGTTCAGGCAACAAAAATGGCTCGTGGAAAAATAAAAAAGGTCGTTTCCCTCACCTGAATGTGAGAAGTTCCTTCCTGTCTCGTCTCTTCTCATTTGAGTAGAAGAAAGTGAGATGCGTCAACCCCTTGACCAGCCGGGGTCATCAACAAGCGGTGGGGGGGGGGGCGGGGGGGGGGGGGGCGGCAATGTTGGAAGGACTATGCCCGAATTTGCGATTGAAGTGGTCTCGAGGATGACAGGAGTCGCCTCATGGCCACTTCGTCAAAACATTGACGTCATTCTTCCCTCTCGATCCTTCCCTGTCACGAAATTGCTGCTTCCTCATTCAGTAACACCATCATCACCAAGATTACCAGAAGAGGCTCACTGTCATCAGTATCACTATCACCTGACAGCGAAACATCTTCCAAAAAGAGCTGGACCTCTGCCACAGAAGCCACTGATGCCTAGACAGATATTCTTCCCCTTTTGCTTTTTTCCCACACTATCCGGGGGGACGGCCCCCCGGCCACAAACACACTGCCACATAATCTACGTTGTCTCAACTCAATACAGCAGCAATACTGTTGCTCGATGACTGATAATATCCTTGTCCTTAGCGATAAAGTGGAAGGAACGCGGAAAGGATTCCCAGAGTCACACAACAATAACAAAAGCGCTGGTTGGCCAGTTGGCCTGACACTCACAGCACCACGTGTCCCCAAGTAATAACAATTCTTTACAACGGCCCCCCAGAAAATGCTTCTCAGAGCAGCTGGCCCACTTCATGGCGCCTAACAATATTATTATCGATAAAGAAACTGACTCTACAGAAACAGGGGAGTTGTGACTGGCGTCAGGAAAAACACTCTTTCAATCAAAAGCAAATCTCGACAGTAATAAAGGCGGCTCACAGTATTATTCTTTACGCCACATTTTCAATAAACGAGTGTTTGAGGAAGGGAATCCTGGTCCTGCCCGAATTTCGATGGAAGTGGCGCATAACATGTGTCTCGACTGTTGGACACCTACGATTGCTATCGTCATTTAGGGAGGAATTAGTTTTGAATTTGGAGGGAGGGAGAGAGAGAGAGAGAGAGAGGTCCACTGCAGTTTGATCATACATAACCCGGTTCCTATATTCATTTACTTGCAGGTTATAGAACTGTGCTCTTCTCCAAATGTCCAAGGAGGAAACCACTTTGACATGTTCAGCTGGTTACTGTAATAATAATAATAATAATAATAATAATAATAATAATAATAATAATAATAATAAAGTTGACTGGACAGCAGGGAATTGGAAGGAAGACCGAGTAGAGGGACAAAAATAATAATAATAACAAAATAACTGTCACTCAGCGAGAGAAGACAGGCCATGGTTTTGGGGGGAAGCCTTTTAGGCCGATGTGATTCTTCCTCCTCCTCCGTCCATCAGCTGGTCTTCATAACAAGCAGGAAGGAAGCCTTCTTTCTGCAGAGTGTGGGCGTGTATGGGTGTGGGAAGGTGTTAGTCTGTGTGGGGGTGAAATGAGTGGGGCGATAAGGCTTCAAAATGATTCAAAATTCAAAACGAACTGACGGCCATCTTAATTAAAGTCTCCAGTTCTCCTGTTCACACCTCTTGACTGGCTCTAACTTCGTCTTCGGCTGAAGCCCATAAACCGTGGCATGAGGCGATCCTCAATTCATTATATCCTTTCGTACTTCTATCCTTAAGTGTCAGTGACTTCATAATTCTCCGTTACTTGGCACTTACAAAGAGCGCCATCATCACTACTTTACTTAAGTTGAAGTCAGGATCAGAGTCCTTTACACGAATGCAGTGGACGCCTTCTACGTTACATTACATATCCAGTGGCTGCTCTCTCTCTCTGAACACTTAGACCATCTCTCTCTCTCTCTCTCTCTCTCTCTCTCTCTCTCTCTCTCTCTCTCTCTCTCTCTCTCTCTCTCAAGCCAATGAAACCAGGCAAATAAAACCATATTCAATTTACCAACAACCTCCATTTCGAATGTGGAATCTGGACCCTCTATAAAAAGGCTTTCATTCGATGAGTGTGAACCTTTCATTTCCTCTCCTAAAAACGTCTCTCAGGAACGAGAAAAATTAGACAAAACATCCCATTGTTTATGATATCAAAATAAATATCTATCTAAGCGATGTCATGTTGAAAGGTCCTGCCATGTCACGTGACTGGAATCTGATGAGAAGTGGCCAAATGACAAAGGGGATATTATTATTATTATTATTATTATTATTATTATTATTATTATTATTATTATTATTATTATTTAAGGGGTTTGCCAGGTCACGTCATCAGAAACAGTAGTGTGAGTGAGTGAGGCCTTTGTTGTTCCCCAACACCGCCTCCAGCAACTCGTCGACTGGGAATCGCCCGGAAGGGAACTTTGTAAGAACTTCCCATAGTTGAGGTTCATTTGCTTTGCTTTTCCTTCGTTGAATCATTATATTATTATTATAAAAAAAATATTCAAATTAAGGTGAATACGGCAATCACACACCCCCAATATCTGATTGATAGCCATGACACCTTTTCCCTCAGATGGAGAAGGAAAGGGAGGGAGACAGGCACACGAGAGAGAGAGAGAGAGAGGTCTGTTACAGGTCCTGAACCATATTTTTGGTAAAAAAAAAAATCTGGAAAATCCTTTTGAATAGCATACTGTACCATGGGTATTCCAACCTTGAACTGAACTGAATATAGAATTTCGGCCGAAGGCCAAGCACTGGGACCTATAAGGTCATTCAGAGCTGAAACGGAAACTGACAGTGAAAAGGTTTGAAAGGCGTAACAAGAGGAAAACCTCTTGTTAGGAGAGGGTTGAGGGAAGTCATATGGAAGAAAGAGAATATGAAAGGAGGTACAGTAAAAGGAACGAAAGGGGTTGTAGCAGCTAGGGGGCCCATTGAAGGCACGCTGCAATGCAATGAGCTTCAAGTAATGGCTGCAGATTCCAACCTTGGGGGACTTCACAATCTACGAGTATTTTTCGAAATTGTTCAAAATCCCCAATCCTGTGGCCACAATACTCCTCTCCTAACATTTTCCAGATTCCCAAAGGTGGTTCAAACCTCCACCTCCTACAAAAGCAAGAATATGACCCAATAATGTCAGAAAAAACTACCTAGAAACGTCTCAAGATTTCCAATAAAAGAAAAAACTACCTGGAAACTCCTCGTTCTTAGCGGTGTCCTTATTGCCATTTCTACTGCACCTGTTGTAGATCAAAACTACCTTTCCGTTTTCGCGTTTAGAACTACACTGAGGCTTACCGCTGTGACCAAAATAAGGACAGGAATTGCTTTGACCAATCAGAGGCCTACGCCATAAACAATGTTTCTAACGCCTCCTTTTATTGGCTGAAATCTTTGGATTTTGGTAAAGCGTCTTCGTAGACGATTCCTTATTGGCTGGTGAATCGAAAACCCATTTTCAGAAATTTCAATGAAGATTATTATTACCTCCAGGATGAAGTAAAAAAAAGTTATTAACAGGTAAATAAATGATTATAGACACGCAAATAAAATAACTTGGAATCCTCTTAAAAATTCAATATAATAATGATTAAAATATTTAAATATTCAGCTTGTTAATCGTAAAATGGAAATTAGCCAGAAAATCTTTATTTCAGAAGATCCAGCAAAAGATTGGATATGAGAGGCATCTGAGTTTCTGCCATTGCAATGCAGTGGTCAGCCAGTGGCTGCTGGGGGTCTGATGGGGGTGGGGGCATGCCTAGGGACTTAACCTCTGTGGGCATTATAAATTATTTAATATATATATCAAATGAACCCAAATACCCTTTGATGTATGTTGGGTGAAAGGTTAGGATAAGCCAAGCCTGACCAGCTGATGTGATTATCATGTCATTTTCTAGCATCAGGTTTAATACATTTTTATTTAATTATTTATTTATTTGTTAATTTATCAGTTTTACTGATAACTGATCTTCACTTTCTGTATTTCCCTTTTTCCTTCTGTTACTTCTTTCGAATGAACACCTTAATATTCTTTGAGAGCTTTAATTTTAAGTCAGTGGCCTTTGTGGGCTAGTTCCATATGAATAAGGTTCATCTTCTGAATAATAATAATAATAATGGTTAGCTATAGAAATCTCGTCTGCCTCGCTTTTAAATTTTATAAATCAACTAAAATCATTATAAAGATAAAGATATTTATATCATTATATGACGAAAGGCATTAATAGTAATATAAAGAAGATTTATGCTTGCTAGTGATACTAAATAAAAGGTATTACGTGTTAGTAATGGCAAATATAAGATATTCTTTATTAAGTAAAGTTTTCTCAAGATCGAACACTAAAGACATCTATTGAGTGCTATGACAATCTTTGGATGAAGTTTGGTTGTTTGAAGACGAAACTATTATATATTCATTTAGCGAGACCACGAATAAATACTTTATCAATATATATGATAACTATTATGGTTAGAAGGAGTATATATTTCTAAAATTGATCTTTAATTAGGGGACATTTTGAAGAACGTGAAAAGTTTTCAGAAGGGACGAAGTTCGTTCTGGTAACAAACAATGGCTGCTCCTTGTTCGGAGAGGAAGCAGGATTACCAACATTAATAGAGGCTTTAACATGCAATTCAGGGGCAATGACGAACTATTCTTTACGAAAATCAATGAACGAAAGATGGTCAACGATTCTCGTAAGGAATACTTCGTCATTTTCGATCCAAAAATTAGCAAATAATGTGAAAAAAGTAAGAAAATTGTCTTGTTTAAAAGTCTAAAAAGTCGGCATTCCTGACACATCAAGGACTAATCGAAGCAAACGTCCTGAATCCTTTAAATTATATTTTGATCGCAATTTTGGCAATGTGGAGATATATTCAATAAAAATAATTGTTTCTTATTGAAAGTATGTTTCGAGTTTGCTAAAATTCGTGGAAATTCGAAAATTGACGCTGAAATACGTCGGGAATTTGTTACTCAGAATACCAACCTTAAAATCCTGAGGATACGATAGGAAATCGAGAAGCAGCCCTGGGGATATGAATAATACAAATGGAATGATATATATCGTAATCAGATGTAATTTCCATCAATTTGCATAAGAATTATACCCAATTTCTCTCTGCAAAAAAACTAAAAGTATATTTGCACTTGGTAATGCTGTTACCCATATCAGTATCACTATCATTTTAAGCATTTCCTGGGCTTTTTATTATACTTTTTCTTTATATGATATAAATATAGAGTGTATTCTGACTTATTACAGACCTAGGAGATAATTTGATCTCTATAACCTTGTGTAAACTTGAAGGACTTTAAAATATCTTTCTTTTAGGATATCAGCTATGTAAAATCTCTTATATACTGACCATTATCTTCAAGATGAAATACGTTAACGTATAGAAATTTGTTCCTTTATAAAGTGCATCATCTAAGGAGGTATTAGAAAGTACCCAGTGATGGTTTTCTGGACTCATTTAGTCTGGAGAAAACTTAGAAAGAATCACAGTGCTGACACCCTGTAGCTACACCCTGTAGCCCTGTGGCCAGCCATACAAACCCTTGAAAAAAATAAAAGTGCGAACCGAAAGAAAAATATCATTTATGTGAGGTTTTGCAGAGAATAAAGCTAAGACTAATAATATGAATCCTTCTCTCTATAAAGTAACACTAGTTTTGCCATAATTTAGACTATAATAATATGTGGAATAATCACATTTTGTTGGCAATTCTATCTTTTCGCTGGCTAACAGTCCCAGGCAGTGTATGTATTACCAGAACCCAATTCGTGAATTCCCTCGTACATTTTCATGCATTTGGCTTCAAATACTTCTTTGCTAGGCATCAAGAGGCATAAATAACTGACTACCTCTATTTTTTGATACAGTCATTGCAATCACTTATTCGGTAATTTTCATCATGCCTCGCTATCAAAAACACAACAGTTTCCTGTTTGAACACCGTTTTGCGTGAGGCAATCAGTAGATGGCGTCTGTAGTCCACGATTCTGAAATTAAATCCGGTCCAATCCAGTTTCGAGTGCTGATTTTGCATACGTCACAGTCACCTGAGGCCCTTCGGTACTTGGGGGAAACGAGGCACCGGTGTTTTAATTGGAAAATGCTAGTTTCCGAACTATCAAATGGTCTAGTCTCGTGTAAGGTTCGCCCTTTTTAAAAAAAAAAGAATGGCTAAATATAAATGATAATGAATATCAGACACTTCATTGAATATATTGCGTTCATGAAAGCTAGGTGAGATGTAGGCAGATAATTTCAAGTTTGCAATGTCAGTAATTCGAGTTAGGATAGTTTTATTAATCTTTATTAGATAATCTATAATGTTTGAGAAATTTTCAGCATTATTTTGGTAGGCATAGAGTGGGGTATTGCTTACCAAATATACCAATTTTTTTTAGTGCTCTGTTTAAGTGATATCACATAATAATACTACTACTACCACTACTTCTGATAATAATAATAATAATAATAATAATAATAATAATAATAATAATAATAATAATAATAATAATAATAATAATAATAATAATGTAAAGGACACGATGCAAAATGATTCATCCGGGAGATGTAGAGAGCTCAGTCATCTGCCATCTTGGAGTTGCAAGATTCTGTCGACAGCTTTTGTCTAAGATGATATTCGCAAATGGTTTGTGATGCCGCTCATTTTTCGAGATCATTTCAGACGAAAAGGAAAGCATCAGAATAGCCGCTTTTGAAGACAATTAAATTGGTATGCAGAGGTTTATGAGGCAATAGTAATTTCATTAAAACAAAAATGTTTATTGCATAATTTTTTATACGTGGAGTTGGTTAGGTTGCAAACCTGATCGTGCATCATATGGAATGTAGCCCAGGAGTGGCTTAAGATGCTGAGACTTGTTATTTTTTTGACGATTTTAACTCATCCTGACATTATTTAATTTTGCTTATATGCTTCTTTTAAATATACCAGAATAAAGTACACGCATTCCAATTTCCAATGACACTAGAATGAGCGTCATAGCGTGAATAATAACTTCACAGACAACGTACAAAGCAAAATATTGCTATCGACAACTCTGGCTCTTAGAGAGACCTTACAGAGGCCTTGACTGAAAGGGTTAGTTGGCAGAGCAGAATGCTACAAAGCCAAGGGATCCAACAGGGGAAGCATCCCGATTTTAAATAAGAAATACAGAGATAAATAATCTGTAAGAGAGGTAATAAAAAAAAAAACTTAAAACACTGTCTGCTTTAGTTTTGGCATAGTCTGCACTGATAGCAATTTTCAATTTCGCAATCCTGCGCATGATTAGACTTAAAATACTGCATTTTACCCAGCTGGAGGACCCAGTTGCAATATATTGGAATGTTGCTTTCATGAGTCAATTTTGATGCAAAATAACAATTAATTTTTTCCAGTTTTTCCATACACAAAATTCAATACATTGCCTAAACCTTGAATACGGACCCATCAAACATATGAAAATTATTATTAGATTAATAATAGCTTTAGCAATCTGCGGAGCTTCATTGATATTCAGAGAGAGAGAGAGAGAGAGAGAGAGAGAGAAGAGGGTATGAATGATTAGTATTATTATTATTATTATTATTATTATTATTATTATTATTATTATTATTATTATTATTATTATTCAGAAGATAAACCCCGAATTAGAATGATGTATCTAATGTTATGGATTATTCTGGAGATTACAGTGGCCTTATGCCAGCACGGACCAGTGTTCCTTGAGCGGCCCCGAAGTGAAGTTTAAACCCGCAGACGGGAAGACGTGGGTGAGCTTGACGGGAGAGACTGAGAAGTCTTATGAGAGAACGTTGATGAAACTCTACGGGGAAAGAGCCCCACATTTCAGTTAATGGGGGACGTGGCAGTGAGACTGGTGGTTGGACACTTTCGGTCGTTCATTCAAACAAAACCTGAAAGAGAAGTTAATAAAGAAATGAAGTTGAAAGGAAAGTGGGTGGAAATTGAAAGACAATTCAATTACTAAACCTAAGGAGATGATGAAGGTAACAGATGACTGAATAAGGGAAAAGAATAGAGCAGAGTTGACAGCGATAAGACAGAAAAATAACGAATAAGATAAAGGGAAAGTTTCGTGAAAAAGTAGATATCTCGAAGCAATATGAAACTGAAATAATAAAAACAAAGATAATAAAAAGTAAATATGTCAATAAGAATGATAAATAAGAACTTCATGAATAGGAGAGCTCTGGGTCCACCCTTAGTTTGGGGTAAGGAGAACAAAGAAGGTCAGCAGAACATGAAGAAGACAAGGGTTCAGGAAAAGTCTGTCTGAGGTCAGATGGCCGGAGGGTCGTGAGTGACGTCACATGGTGTCAGGGGTCATCAGAGTCTGTGATGGGTCAGTTGGTCTGAGCTGATTTTCCTCCAGGCAGGGAACTCCCTCAGGGCTTCTTGCTTGGGGTATTTCCTGAGGGAGGCAATGCCCCATTGGGTTTTACCTACTGGGATGCCTTCTTTGGTCGAGTTATTGAAGGCTGTTCAGCTCTTAGAAGAGCTATTTATAATAATAATAATAATAATAATAATAATAATAATAATAATAATAATAATAATAATAATAATAATAATAATGAAACCATCCCTGAACTCAAGCAGTAGACAAACTTCCTGCCAATGATGCTACGAACACCGACTAGACACAGTCCCTGAGACACGATGACCTCAGCAATTCGACTGAGCAAAGGCCGCCAGCTGACTGAAGCCTTCTCCAGGAGATAGTAGGGCATGAAGCCCTAAATTTATGAGCAAAGGGCACCATCTGACTGAAGCCTCCTCCAGGAGATACAGGACATGAAACCCCGAGTTCAGAACCAGCCTCGAGAAATGGTCCAGGGTGTGGCTACTCACCACCGGGAAGCACGTGACGTCACTAACCACCTAACGGGCTACTGAGAGCGTCGATGGAATACCCTAATGGACATTTCAATCCGGTTTCTCTTTATTGTTCCGAGTCCAGAGGCTCACATCAGTCATCGTGCTCATTTTGACACCTTTGCATCACTTCTAAGCTGCCTTTTTGTAAGTGCCCATGATAACATAAGGCTGTCTAAACATGTACCACCCAGGCAGCATTAATGATCAGATAAAATGTATTAAAATGCAAGGAAAATAATACTAGGTTAGTAATGCATTGGACCTTCGCTGGAACTTCCGAAATGATCTCACCATCAATGGAATAAAGCTGGAACAGTCACCCGTATTCTTTGTGCCTGTTTATACTCTGTGCAAATGAAGTGTAGAGACGAACTTGAACCTGGCTGTGTCTCTGTCCTTGAGAACGACAGACTTAGACGAAGGACAGACAGACACTTGCAAGACCAATCCACCAGAGACTGAGGTCATCAGACATTGAAAAGACTCATTTTGAAGTCAACGCCGCAAAGGATTCAATAGTATTTAATGAGACAAGTCTGAAGGAGGGTCTTCTGCCAAATTATTTTTATTATTATTGAATAATAATAATAATAATAATAATAATAATAATAATAATAATAATAATAATATTATTATTATTATTATTATTATTATTATTATTATTATTATTATTATTATTATTATTATTATTATTATAAATAACGGATGCACCCACACAACTGGATTTATAATAAAGTTTCTCTATTTTTCAAAAAATTCCCTTCTCTATAGTGGAAAGGTCAGGTAATAATTGTCTCACATTCATTTCATCAGAGGAAGGGAATAGACACATTCAGGAACGCTTCAACTTTAATAAGATAAACAGAGAAAATTATATAAAAGCTGAGGAAAAGTCAAATATGGCCGTTAATGTTTTGCTGCAGTTCATCACCCGACGGCCTCAACAAATTCTGAGATGTACCGAATTACTATAAGGCTGCTGTTTGTGCAGATGAAGAAGCTGGCCTTATGCACACACGGAAAACAACTTCCGGTCCTTGACATCCTCGTCTCGCAATTTTGGGGCATTTGGAGACGGACGCGTCAAAGAAGGGATCTCACTTGGGCCTCTGCCTTCATGGTCGGAGTGAGTGAGTGAGTGACTGAGTGCCCTGAGGGATTGAAGCTCAGTGCCCTGACTGCTTTCGTTGAAAGGGCTCCTTCTTTCTTTCACACTGCTCCTCATGGCACTCCACAAATGAAGAACCCGACAGGGTCACCCAGGTGTTCTTCATTAATGACGGTCATTCTAACTCTCAAACAAATAAGGAAATTCAAAGATCGTCGAGGAATGGCCCACTCCTCTAACTGCTCCGATGTTAAAATCTTTGCATTTAAGATTAGAAGAAATAAAAGTGGGTTCAGCCTTTTGATGAAGAACAGCCCGACCCTACCTGCACACGACGCCCTTCAGAAAACTGAAGCGGACGATTAGTTCCTACGACATGCCCCAAAGTGCCCCTGAGGCCCTTATATTGTGACGGACCCTCGTTCAAGAAGGTGCCATTAGAAGGCGCTATACATACACACATACATATATATATATAAATGTGTGTGTGTTTGTGTGTGTGTATGTATATATATACTGTATATATGTCATGAAACTAAGACAATACCAGTAGTGTCTTTGCAACTGTATAATAGTGATATTGTAATCAAACCATGATTGTATTTCACAGTAATAGAATGTTTAATACATTTTGAAATAATCATGCTATGATTGTATATCCAGTCAACAATGATAATAATCGTCTTTATGCACGAAGAAGCATGCAAGCAAAAATTTAATCGAAAATGACTGACATAACAACATCTGCATAATCCTGCACATTTTCAGCACTGTAGTTGAGGAAGTCTCTGAATTTATTTATGTTCATCCTTTTCGATACATGTAAGGAAAATATTTTACATATTAACAATACGATCTGTTATTCTTGGAGGACGTTATGTATGTAAACAAAGCCATGCCATCTTTATGATTATTTTCGTATCATTGCCCTCTGGAATCTAACAAGAAACGATGCAATTGTTTCCCGTAGATATTTGGCCTGAGACTTTGACCTCCAAGAACAGGAAGTGCAGGGAGGGAGGGTTGTCGGAACTGCCAATCTATATCATGCTTTGAAAGTTCGTGAACTAAAGATAATTTATTATTTTCAGTAAACCCCAGTTAAGTTAGAAACCTGATTATGTTATAAATATACCTTAATCACATTATTTAACGCTCAGAACTACAATATTCTCGTCCAAAATACGATATGTTGAATTTCATTTTGTTGGTATGCCTGCATTGTCGGAGCTGCCAATCTATATTTAGCTTTTAAAGCAGAAGAATTAAAGGTAGTTTGGTATTTCACACAGTCTGTACTAAGTTCAGAAACCAGAATTTAAATCAATCACTTTCGATTCGATTATTTTATGCTCAGAACTGCAATATTCTTGTCCAAAATACGATGTTGCATTTCACTTCGTTGGTCTGCCTGCATCTTCGTATCGTCTATGACGGGCGGCGGCATTTTCGCTATGGGGGAGGACTGTAGGCAAGTTGATTTTTTGCCGTTTTCCCTTGCGTCGAATTTTGGGTCATTTTTCCTTTGCATGAAATACTCATTTCCAGTTGAAGTTAATTTAGATATCCCTATAGACTTATCATTTTAGATTATGAGAAAAAGATTGGAATAAGAATAATCTAAGTGGTTTCCTCACCCATCTGTGAAAATGCAGTGGTCCACTTGCGCTGATTTTCTTCGGTGGCCAATCGGTGGCGTTCACGACTTGCTTATAGTCAAAATTGCTGTACATTTTTTGGTGGAGAAAGGACCGCATGGGGACCACGTGGCCGCCTTAGAGGATACGGAGGATTGAAGACGAAACTGAAATCCGATTTTATTCATTATTTTGTTTCAGTTTTCTAAGACGATGAATAGAAAAGTCTCAATTATCATTCCTTTAGACAGAATACTGAAAATGAGCAATAAATGTGATGTCATATAGCATCTGAACACATGACAACTTCCTGTAATCATGTCATGACAATTACAGTTTAGTTCTATGCATATGAAACTAAGTCAAGACTATTGGACAAACCCTGTATTCAGACCCGAATCATTAAATTGCAAAAGAAAGTCATGAACAGGTCATGCAATCATTTCATTCCAGAATGACTTTCGCAGAAGGCTATTATAAAGGACAACAAATATCCACACTCATTGCGTTATCCCAGACGGAGGTGCAGAGTGCAATATGCCAATAACAGGGCAATACGGCAAAGTTGCAAGCAAGGCGGAATTCGTCAAAGCAGCGAGGTTCTATGTACAGTATATTATAGCCTCAGGAACCGCACAGGGAGCAAATTAGTCTTTCATTCTAACTCAATAAAATATGTTTATTGGACTTCCAATAAGAATGAATGCGGAAAAGTTACAATATTTTGCCATTTGTTTGCAACACGACAATGTTGAAAGCGAGGAAGAATTCGTCATCATGGCTGGGATTATAGTTCCAGGATTCTTATCTGGGAGCACACCAGCTTTGCTTTGAAATAGGATAAAATGCAGTCCACTGGGCCTTAAATAGCTTGCATGCATGCATAATTCGCTTTTATTAAGATGAGTTTGTAATACTGCAATGTTGCAAGCAAGGCTAAGTTAATGAAAATAACAGGTCTACAGCCTTGTGTTTTTTTACAGGAACAAACAAATTTTACTTGGAATTGCATAAAATGAAGTCCATTGGACTTTGGGAGTTCAAAACCAACTTCTGAAGCTTCGAACTGAATAAAAGGCAGTCTACGGGGACTCTGATGACAAATATGCGTTCGAAATCACAATACATTGCAATTTGCTTGCAATACGGGAAGGTTGCAAACAAACTCACAACACTAAAACTAGCAAGACAATGAGGGTGTTTTTGGGGAACGATCCAGCCTTTGCTTCAGACTAAAGACAGGCAAAGCGATGATCGGTCTGTTATGCCAAAAGTGCAGTCAAATTTTGCAGTATATTCCAGCTTGCTTGCATAATTGCAATGTTGCATGCCGGTTTATTTTATCAAAACACCAAAACTATAGCCTCCGGAGTTTTGGGGGGACCAGAACGACTTCTCCTTCAGAGTTGATAAAATACAAAGTACTGTCCTGCAAACATCCATTATGCACAGGAAGTTGCAATATATTGCAACTTCCTTGCAATTAGAATGTTTCAATCAAGTCAAATTTCGTCAGCATAGCCAGGCTATAGCTTTGGGATTTTTTCTCTTGACATACTTTTCCTTCAAACTGGATAAAATGCAAAATGTTGACATTCTGATCAAGAAAATGCACGAGAAATTCCAATAAGTTTCAATGCCCTTGCAATACAGAAATGTTGCAAGCCAGGCAACATTGGCAAGAGTGGATAATTAATATGCCAACGAAACTGCAATGTATCGCAGTTTCCTTGCAATGCAACAATATTGCAATCTGACCAAGATTCGTCAGAAACCAAAGCTACAGCCTAAGGATTTGTTCGTGAGCCTGATTGATTCTCCTTTCGAATTGGATAAAACGCAGCTTATTGGACCTCCAAAGACGAATATACATTGCAGTTGCAGAATATTGCTGATTCATACTATTACGCCTCCATGCCAATGCAATTATGCTTTAATCCTCCACATAATGTCAAATTAATGAGCGGTAATTCTCGGTAATTTTGGAGAAGAAAAAGAAAGTTTGCCGTCAATAATATCAGTGAATTATTTCAGGAGGAAATTAATGTTGAGTTATAATTATTTTCAATTGGATATAAAATTTAGGCCAAAGGCCAAGCACTGGGACCAGTGAGGTCATTCAGCATTAAAACGAACATTGAGAGTAAAAGGGTTGAAAGGTGTAACAGGAGGAAAACCTCAAAGCAGTTGAAGCACTATGAATCGATTGTTAGGAAAGGGTGGATAGCAAGATGGAAGGGAGAGAATATGAAAGGAGGTGCAGTAAAAGGAATGAAAGGGGTTATAGCATCTAGGGGCCATGCTGAGAACTGTGATGTTCTTGTCCAAAATTCGGCGTTAAATCTTACCATGTTGGTGTGCCTGGATCTTCTTCTTCTTCATGTCGTCTATGATTCTCGTGCCATTTTTCTTTCTATGAATAATTTATTCCCAGTTGAAGCTGTATTTTGTCATCTCAACACAAATATGATCTTGTATAATGAGTAGGAAAGCTTCTCATAAAAATAATTAGGTAGATTTCACGCCCATCTTGGAAGATGTAGTTGTCCACCCGCGCTGATTTCTTCAGAGGCCAGTAGGTGGCGATAACGACTTGCTTATAGTTAAAATTGCTGTACATTTTTTTTTGGTGGAGAAAGGACCGCATGGGGACCACGTGGCCGCCTTAGAATATAAGGAAACTTGAAGACGAAACTGAAATCCGATTTCATCCATTATTTTGATACAATTTCTAGATATAATGAAAGGAAGATTCCCACTGGTCGCTTCTTAAAATTAGAGGAATGAAAATGAACTCAAAATGAAACGAAATATTTAGCCTTTGAACACATTATTAACTCCCTATAATCACATGACCTACACAGTTTAGTTTCCTATATATAAAACTGATTCAAGACTATAAGCAATTGCTATATTTGTACCCATTTGATTAACGTACAAAATAAGGTTGTGAAAAAGACCTGCAATCATTAAATCATTTCACTTCATTCAGGGTGTTAACATAAGGAACAATTTATATGCGTCAAAATAGCAAGGTCAAATGATACTATGTCAATGGGGTATTTACTGTAGCCTATATGTGAACTGAGGACCAGAGAGAGAGAGAGAGAGAGAGAGAGAGAGAGAGAGAGAGAGAGAGAGTGAAGTAGCCATTCGTGAAACACTCAATACATTTTCTACCTATCTCTCTATCGATCTCTGACTTTTTATTGAACAGCAAGAAACATTATTTGTGTCGGTGAATCCATATGTTAAATGATATCATGGAAAAATAATGACGAACACATGTGAATAATAATAATAATAATAATTGCAACAAGGCAAAGAGCCAGAATTTCTTCTTACAAATATCAGAAAAAATGTAAGAGAGAGAGAGAGAGAGAGAGGGGGGGGGGCACCCCCTTCCTGTGGGTGACTGTTCAGAAGAGACACAGATCCACCGACCACATTTTGTAGTGAAGTGACCACGACTGGGATGCCTCCCAAATCAAGAAGCATGGCCACAGAAAGTGAGTCATCTCTATTGAAAGTGATCTATAAACAGTTAACACCTGATATAGACACCTTCAATAGGAGGGAGTCTGGGAGACCTCTCCCCATATATTAAGTAATACTACATAACGGTATTATTATTATTATTATTATTATTATTATTATTATTATTATTATTATTCAGAAGATAAAGAAGAACCCTATTCATATGGAACAAGAAGCCCACTAAAGGGGCCATTGACTTGAAGCTGAAGCTTCCAAAGAATGTTGAGGAGTTCATTTGAAAGAAGAAATATTTCACATTTATCAGTATTTTATAATTATTCCTTCCTCTTGGTAGTATACAACCACGTGCTTTGTTTTTTAAATGTATTCAACTTGGGGCAATAATGATTTAGGAAAATGTCATTAAAACTGCTGTTTGTTTTCGTTCTACAACAAATGAAAATTTGATCATATTTGACCACAGAGGCGATGCTGGAATGATCTAAAAGTTTCAAAAATTTTCCAGCTCCTCGAAGGACAAGAGAGAGAAATCATTGGCGCATGCGCCCAACGCTGCTATGGCTCAAAAAATGCAAATTTTAGTCTCCGGAAACAAAATCTGATCAACAAAAAGGCGAAGATTTATACAGATGAATTCAGTGGACAATTTTATGCTCATGAAAATATGGACTACAAGGCGGAGGAGCAGTTTGGAGTCGACGTTGCAGCATTAGGCGAATTATAAAGCGGGAATGTTTTTAATACTGTCACGTTTGGAACTAAGTTCTGCACTCGAGATAAGCACGGAAAGGTATCAGGATGAGAGGAGGACCCTGGAATAGAGGCTTTCGAGGACTTTCACGAGAAGAAAGCAGAGAGAGACAGAGAGAGGGAGCGAGAGACAGACAGAGAGAGACAGAGAGGAGATTCGTAATGCCAGAATTACCATTTGGATCAACAGATCTGTGAAGTCTCGTAGGAATCAAGAGGACTTTTCGCCGTCTTGGAATTCTTCCTTCAGTCAGTCTCCAGTTCCTGGAGGCAAGAGAGAAACGCCATGTATATCAGGAAAGGAAAGCAAAGGAGTGGTTGCAGCGATGCTGAAGTGGCCTAAAACCTTCGGAGTCTCCCTTGAACGTGCTTCAAAATCCCTCGGTCTCAGCTCCTGGAAGGGCGAGAGAGAAGAAGAGCCATTCGCGGATGCCCCCAGCGCTAGAGCTCAGTGGAACTCCAACTTCAGAGTCTCCAGAAGCAAGCTCCGAAATCCTTCGAGTCTCCTTGAAGCCTTCGGAGGTTTGGTGTCATATTCGAAAAGTAGGGATAAGGAGGGTCTGAACCACAAGGCAGAGGGGCCCGAAGGCGCCCTAAGGATACCTTCCCTTGAAGGCACCCTTGACTGGGGAAGTTCCTCCTCAGAGGCTGCTTCCCTGGAGGTAGGCAGGTTTCCTGCCAGGCTGGGGAAGCGGGCCTGAGGAGGGCCTGAACCACAAGGCTGAGGGGCCCCAAGATGCCCTAAGGAAGCCTTCCCTTGAAGGCAGCCTTGAGTGGGGAAGATCCTCCTCAGAGGCTGCTTCCCTGGAGGTAGGCAGGTTTCCTGCCAGGCTGGGGAAGCAGGCCTGAGGAGGGCCTGAACCACAAGGGTGAGTGGCCCCAAGGCGACCTAGGGAAGCCTTCCCTTGAAGGCAGCCTTGAGTGGGGAAGATCCTCCTCAGAGGCTGCTTCCCTAGAGGTAGGCAGGTTTCCTGCAAGGCTGGGGAAGCGGGCCTGGGGAGGGCCTGAACCACAAGGGTGAGTGGCCCCAAGGTGCCCTAGGGAAGCCTTTCCTTGAAGGCAGCCTTGACTGGGGTAGATCCTCCTCAGAGGGTGCTTCCCTGGAGGTAGGCAGGTTTCCTGCCAGGCTGGGGAAGCGGGCCTGAGGAGGGCCTGAACCACAAGGCTGAGTGGCCCCAAGGCGCCCTAGGGAAGCCTTCCCTTGAAGGCAGCCTTGAGTGGGGAAGATCCTCCTCAGAGGCTGCTTCCCTGGAGGAAGGCAGGTTTCCTGCCAGGCTGGGGAAGCGGGCCTGGGGAGGGCCTGAACCACAGGGGTGAGTGGCCCCAAGGCGCCCTAGGGAAGCCTTCCCTTGAAGGCAGCCTTGAGTGGGGAAGGTCCTCCTCAGAGGCTGCTTCCCTGGGGGTAGGCAGGTTTCCTGCTATGCTGGGGAAGCGGTCCTGGGGAGGGCCTGAACCACAAGGGTGAGTGGCCCCAAGGCGCCCTAGGGAAGCCTTCCCTTGAAGGCAGCCTTGAGTGGGGAAGATCCTCCTCAGAGGCTGCTTCCCTGAAGGTAGGCGGGTTTCCTGCCAGGCTGGGGAAGCAGGCCTGGGGGAGGGCCTGAACCACAGGGGTGAGTGGCCCCAAGGCGCCCTAGGGAAGCCTTCCCTTGAAGGCAGCCTTGAGTGGGGAAGATCCTCCTCAGAGGCTGCTTCCCTGGAGGTAGGCAGGTTTCCTGCCAGACTGGGGAAGCGGGCCTGTGGGAGGGCCTGAACCACAGGGGTGAGTGGCCCCAAGGCGCCCTAGGGAAGCCTTCCCTTGAAGGCAGCCTTGAGTGGGGAAGATCCTCCTCAGAGGCTGCTTCCCTGGAGGTAGGCAGGTTTCCTGCCAGGCTGGGGAAGCGGGCCTGGGGAGGGCCGGAACCACAGGGGTGAATGGCCCCAAGGCGCCCTAGGGAAGCCTTCCCTTGAAGGCAGCCTTGAGTGGGGAAGATCCTCCTCAGAGGCTGCTTCCCTGGAGGTAGGCAGGTTTCCTGCCAGGCTGGGGAAGCGGGCCTGAGGAGGGCCTGAACCACAGGGGTGAATGGCTCCAAGGCGCCCTAGGGAAGCCTTCCCTTGAAGGCAGCCTTGAGTGGGGAAGATCCTCCTCAGAGGCTGCTTCCCCGGAGGTAGGCGGGTTTCCTGCCAGGCTGGGGAAGCGGGCCTGTGGGAGGGCCTGAACCACAGGGGTGAATGGCCCCAAGGCGACCTAGGGAAGCCTTCCCTTGAAGGCAGCCTTGAGTGGGGAAGATCCTCCTCAGAGGGTGCTTCCCTGGAGGTAGGCAGGTTTCCTGCCAGGCTGGGGAAGCGGGCCTGGGGAGGGCCTGAACCACAGGGGTGAATGGCCCCAAGGCGCCCTAGGGAAGCCTTCCCTTGAAGGCAGCCTTGAGTGGGGAAGATCCTCCTCAGAGGCTGCTTCCCTGGAGGTAGGCAGGTTTCCTGCCAGGTTGGGGAAGCGGGCCTGGGGAGGGCCTGAACCACAGGGGTGAATGGCCCCAAGGCGCCCTAGGGAAGCCTTCCCTTGGAGGCAGCCTTGAGTGGGGAAGATCCTCCTCAGAGGCTGCTTCCCTGGAGGTAGGCAGGTTTCCTGCCAGGCTGGGGAAGCGGGCCTGGGGAGGGCCTGAACCACAGGGGTGAATGGCCCCAAGGCGACCTAGGGAAGCCTTCCCTTGAAGGCAGCCTTGAGTGGGGAAGATCCTCCTCAGAGGCTGCTTCCCTGGAGGTAGGCAGGTTTCCTGCCAGGCTTGGGAAGCGGGCCTGGGGAGGGCCTGAACCACCAGGGTGGGGCAACCCAAGGTACCATGTGGGAACCACCCCTTTAGGGTGCCTTTCTCAGGGGAAGGACCTCCTCAGATTCTCTGATGACGTCATCAGGTGAGGAGAAAAGGAAAGTGAGGAAAAATATGCTTTTTCTTCTCACGTGATAGTTATGATGTCATTACAAACGCTTTTAATAATAATAATAATAATAATAATAATAATAATAACAATAATAATAATAATAATAATAACAATAATAATAAGGCAACTGAGGGAGAGATAAAGTGTGAGTGAGTGTCAGCCTAACAAGTGTCAGTCTTGCATTCGTCAGTCTAACGAGTGTCTGTGAGCATTAGTTTTGCATGTGTCAGTCTAATGAGTCAGTTTAACAAGAGTCAGTCTAATGAGAGTCCGTCTAGCAAGTGCCAGTCTAATGAGAGCCAGTCTAACAAGTCAATCTAATGAGAGTCGGTCTGACAAGCATCAGTCTAATGAGAATCAGTCTAACAAGTGCCAGTCTAACGAGAGTAGTCTAATGAGAGTCAGTCTAACTAGTGTCAGCCTGATGAGCATCAGTCTAATGAGAGTCCGTCTAACAAGTGTCAGTTTCATGAGAGCCCGCCTAACAAGTGTCAGTCTAATGAGAGTCAGTCTAACAAGTGTCAGTCTAATGAGCATCAGTCTAATGAGCATCAGTCTAATGAGAGTCAGTCTAACAAGTGTCAGTTCAACAAGTGTCAGTCTAATGAGAGTCAGCCTGATGAGCATCAGTCTAAATAAAGGCAGTCTAACAAGTGTCATTCTAACGAGAGTCAATCTAACAAGTGTCATTTAGTCTAACAAGTGTCAGTCTAATGAGAATCAGTCTAACTAGCATAAGTGAGTGTCAGTCTTGCGAGCATCAGTCTACCAAGCGTTATTCGAACGAGCGTCAGTCCAACGAGCGTCATCCTTGCGAACGTCAGTCCAACGAGCGTCAGTCTTACTAGCATCAGTGAGCGCCAGTCTTGCATGAGTCAATCCAACGAGTGTCAGTGAGCATCAGTCTTGCGAGAGTCAGTCCAACGAGCGTCAGTGAGAGTCAGTCCAGCGAGCGTCAGTGATCGTCAGTCTTGCGAGCGTCAGTCCAACGAGCGTTAGTGAGCGTCAGACCAACGAGCGTCAGTCTTGTGGGCGTCATTCTTGCGAGCGTCAGTCCAACGAGCTTCAGGGAGCGTCAATCTTGCGAGCGTCAGTTCAACAAGCGTCAGTGAGCGTCAGTCTTGCGAGCGCCAGCGAACGCTAGTGAGCGTCAGAGAGAGAGAGAGAAAGAGAGGTCATGGCGGGCAGGTAAGTTATTACAGGCCTCTGTGATTCTTCTTCTTCTTCTTCTTCTTTTATCGGTTGATTTCCTCAGGAGGGACAAAACTCTCTCTCTCTCTCTCTCTGAGCAGCTTAGACGCAGCTTTGCTGTCTGCATTTTCATTCATAAAGTGAGGCTGAATGGTTCTGAATGGAAAATTCCCATGACTCTCTATAGGCAGTCTTTTGTTTTTAATTCTCCTACTTTTGGAGCATGGATGCGATTATATTTACATATATATATGCGTCTTCATAATATTCCTGCAGCATTATTTAGTAAACTTAAAAGTCTTCCTTGAAGAACTCTGCATTCAGCTGCATTGAACTGTTGGCCAGAAATGATATATAATATTCAAGTCGAAGCCACACACGCATACATATATACATACATACCTACATACGTACATTCACGCAGACAACCTCTCTCCATCTGTAGAGTCTCACAAAAAGCAGTGAAGGCGAGGCGGTCGCTTTGTGGAAGTGATATATATAATAGTCATCACGATTTTCTCTCAGTTAAATTGAATGAAGGGAAATGAAGAAAACTCCTGCAAATGTATTTGAAATGGAGAGGCGGCGAGTGTTCCTTGTAGCGGGGTTTCATTCCGTTTGATGACACCGCTTCCCAAACTGAGTGACATCAAATCTCTCTCTCTCTCTCTCTCTCTCTCTCTCTCTCTCTCTCTCTCTCGAAGAGAGAAAGGCTTCGGAAGTGTCTTGTCAACTTTCTCATACTGAATTGTTTATATATATATATATATATATATATATATATATATATATATATATATATATATATATATATATATATATATATATATATATATATATATATATATACATATATATATATATGTGTGTGTGTGTGTGTGTGTATCATGCCTAAGATATAACTTTATAAGAGGCATTTCTCTCTCTCTCTCTCTCTCTCTCTCTCTCTCTCTCTCTCCCTCCCCACCTTCACCCAGCCGCCATCTTGTCCGCCCAATTCCCTCCTCTTCCTCCTCCTGGGGAGGTCTCCCTCCTGCCGCTGCCCTTCCTCCTACTCCTGTGCAGTGGTTCTCTCTCCTCCCCCAAGGGCGTCACATCCTCACTGACCCTCCCCCTTCCGCCCTCGGAGGGAATGAGTCTCCGCCTCCGCCCTCTCTGCCAATGAGTCTTCCTGACGAAGCTCTGCCTCCAGATGGCGGAGGGAGGGGGGACGGGGGAGAAGGGTTCCCCCCACCTTCACTCACTCTTGTTGTAAGGCTTTCCTCTGGAGCGGCAGGTTAACTTTGCCTTTGAATTCAGCATGTGATAAAAGTTGTTTGTGTGGGTGTTCTCTCTCTCTCTCTCTCTCTCTCTCTCTCTCTCAGAACACCGTCCCTCCCTTCACTCCCTGCAGGCTGTCTGTGAGGACACTGGAGCCACCTCCGTCAGGATTCCGCACCTGCAGGAAAAGAAGAAGGAGAAACCTCAGATATATATAT
This sequence comes from Macrobrachium rosenbergii, assembly GCA_039081455.1. NCBI lineage: Eukaryota > Metazoa > Arthropoda > Malacostraca > Decapoda > Palaemonidae > Macrobrachium > Macrobrachium rosenbergii. Next base: position 7,523 of record JANJGK010003576.1, on the reverse strand, counting down.
ATATATATATATATATATATATATATATATATATATATATATATATATATATATATATATATATATATATATATATATATATATGATGAGCACCCATAAAGCAAAGGTGCAGAAGAAGAAGTTCCTCAGAGAGAGAGAGAGAGAGAGAGAGAGAGAGAGAGAGAGAGAGAGAGAGAGAGAGAGAGAGAGAGTGGTGCCAGATTCCTGGATGCCCCAAAGCAGCCCAGAGCCTTGACTAATAATAATTATGAATTGGGTGACTCAGAAAGCTCCATCCAGAACTCCCACCTCGCAAGCAACGCCAGAGAAGAGAACCGACAAAGCAACTCTTCGAAAATGTCCAGAGTCCCAGAACTGACCTCTGCAGAGACACGCGTCGCCTCCTCGACTGGGAATGGAATCGTCTCAGAGGAGCCAGAGTGGGAATGCAATCCAAGCACAAGAGGAAACTGGAATCACTCAACTCATCAATCACCCTTCCAGCATGGGAAGAGAGAGAGAGAGAGAGAGAGAGAGAGAGAGAGAGAGAGAGAGAGAGAGAGAGAGAGAGAGAGAGAGAGAGAGAGAGAGACCCAGTTCGTGCATCCTTGCATCCCCACACCTATCAGGAAATGGGGAGTTTGGGGTCTAAAGTTGAATTGCTCTACATTGTAAGTAATCTTTCAAATTGTTTTGTGCAGAATGAGCAGAGTGGAATGTAATTCCACTGAAAACAATGTTTTGAGCGTAGCTAAAGGCATCATTTGCAGGGCACACATCAAACAAACCAGTGTCAGTGATTTTCCCAAGAGACTCAATGCAGCAGCAACTCTCAGATCTCCCAGAGATGACGACGATCTGCAAACCACCAAAATCGACAGACCGAGTGAGTGTTATTGTCACTCTTGATTGAGAAATGCATTTAGCTGTGATGACTGATTGGTTAAGCGATGCCAGTAAATACGAACCTCTGTTATATAACCCATCAAAGAGAGTTAACAGCGAATTTCTCGAACAAATGAAAGTCATCTTTGGCAAAGACCAGGGAATGATTGGCAGGTGTCGTTCACACAACGCAACTCTTCCCTGTTTGTGAGGTAGTGTCTCTGGAAGGAGACCCATCAACCCCTTTATCTATACTGCATGTCCTGCGAGACCTGTCGTCTGTGCAGTTGGTCTAGCTTCCTTCCTTCCTTCCTTGTCTCCTCACTGCCACAGCCGTTAGTTGGCACAATCTCCAAGTCACACGTCATTCATTCATTCATGAGGTCGATTTTCTTCATGAACTGCAAAACTGGAAGTTTACCGACGTTGAAATTATGGTCAGTCTCGACGTCGTCACCTGCTTGTTCGCTTGCGCACCTCTTGATGGCGTTCCAGATTTGTTGAAATGTGAACAACTAGATAAATATGTTTTTACTTTACCCGTTACTGTCATTTTACAGTGAATTAGACTTAACGTAGCGGATACTTCCTTTGCTTTTAATGGCAAATATATATATATATATATATATATATATATATATATATATATATATATATATATATATAAACTGAAAGAATAGCCATTTCCACCGTTTAATATATATATATATATATATATATATATATATATATATATATATATATATATATATATATATATATATATATACTGTATACATACAAACTTAATTCAGACATTGGTAAACGATTTGCATTAGAATTCAGGAACAAACCTTTCAATAGAAGCAGCTTTATCGACTTGAAAAAATCATGTCTGTCATTCATATTGATAAATATAATTGACTGTGCTGCTTGAGGAATGATTTAGCAGAGCTTGCATGTTGCAAAGGACGTTATTATTTATGATGATCATTATTACTTATTAATTAATCAGCCTTCTTTAGTTACTGATGAGGGAAGCAGAGGACTTTGGTTGTAACTAGGAACACCATTTCTTTATTATTAATCAGTAATAAATAAAAATGGAGAAAAAAGGTTCCATTTATTTTTTTTGCCAGTTCTTTAAGTAACAAGTTAGTTACTTTCAATATTTATTAGAGTGAAAAATAATATGATAATTGATATATAAGGTCGGCAGAGCAAGCGCTTTTAATTCATAACACTTAAGCGAGAACGAGAGAGAGAGAGAGAGAGAGAGAGAGAGAGAGAGAGAGAGAGAGAGAGAGAGAGTTTCCCGCCAACTTCAGAGAGGCGAGGCTCCCCGAGTGTGTGTGTGTGTGTGTGTTGTAGTGCGCATGCGCCGTGAGTGTCGTCTACCTGAGCGCAGGTGGCTGCAGACCTGCACTAAATCCAGTCGGAGATCAGTGACAGTCAGTGGCGCCGCTCGGTTCCGGTGGCACCGATCAGTCGATGCTCCACGGAGTCCACGCACGGTGCGACGGTATTGCCCCACTATTGAGTGTGGGCGACGTAGATTCTGTGGAAGTGTGTGTTTGTGGAGGGGGCGGGGAAGTGGGGCGTCCCCGATAGTGTGAAAAATAAAAAGCCAAAAAGGGAAATACGCGTGTGTGTGAGACGGTGTCTTCTGTGGCCAAGGTCAGGTTCTCTTGGATGGTGTTTCTTGTTCAGTGAGTGATGATTATGAGCCTGTTGTGTGACTGTCACTCTCGGTGACAGTGTCGTTGCTGAAGAAGGCAGCGCCTTGATGGGCGGGGGTCAGAGAGCTGCTGATGTCACCACGGTAAAGGTAAAATACCACAAGAAGATTAATATTCGCCATTATGTGAGTGGTTTTCGAATGTGAAGAGGAATGCCTGCTCTGGTGGGCGGCTCACCAGAGCTCTTGTTGATAAGAGGCTGAAGCTGAGGCTGGCTGCAACAGACGTCTCTCTCTCTCTCACCTACCTGGATGTTGTGACGCCAGTCTGAATAGCCACAAATCAATCAATCAGTCCCTCACCCAGAGCAACAACGAGGGGAATAGCATGGAAAATATCTGTCTGTGGCTTCCAACACTTGCTGGTGACCTCGGCCTGTCTAGGGACTCTTGCAACTTCGCCAGATTTGGTGAGTAAAACCAATTTGTTTTTCATTATGCATTTTTCATGCCTTTCCATCCATGAATAATATTATGCACTATTCACCTGTATCTTCATTCATTATCATTCACAAGTCTGTTGTGATTATTATTATCATACTCTGTGTTGATTAGTGTTGATTGGGTGTGTTAAAATATTAATTTTGGGGAATATTTGGGAACACTTTGCATCGACACCATTATATACCGCCATCATTAATCATTCCTCACAGGATTGTCAGGATTATCATCAACATCCACACTTCATTCCATCTTTACTCATGTTTACTTATTTATATTAACACTGTGACAATATCTTTGGAAACAGTTTTGGAACTTTCTATGAAAAAAGCAAGGATAAATTGGTGGAGGGTTTGGGGCAAATCTTCCGAATATCAGTCAACATTGCAAACCATCCCAACAAATAGTTTTGTGGGAATTCATACCATAAAAACACGATAAAACATAATTGGGGGAACTGGAGAAAAATATTGACATTCCCTTTTCATTTTGCAAATACCTCGGAGTCTAATGATCTTTTTGAATTAGTGCATAGGCAGACTTGACGTAGAATGAGCTTCGTGGAAGAAAATGAAAGATCAAAGCGTCACGCATAACGATTTTATCGCGTTGTCCAACTCCATTTTCATTCGCTTTTGACCAGGGTTTTGAAAGCGTCGCATAGCATAGCATAGCATAGCATAGCATGTCTCTTCCCCCAGTGATATATAGACGCTTCCTGCCTCGATACATTAATCAAGCTCTGTTTATCCGGCCTGACTACGGACTGTCCAACGCAGGACTGGGTCGCTTTTGTTTACTTTGAGGCTCTGTTTCGCCAAGCAGTTCTTGATAATACTCCCACACGAACTTGCCTCTCTCTCTCTCTCTCTCTCTCTCTCTCTCTCTCTCTCTCTCTCTCTCAAACTGGCGTTTATGGAGGATGTTTCCATCACTGGGAAAATGTTCCTTGTCTTCTTCTTCTTCTTCAGGGAGCACTTTGAAACCTGAATGTAATATCTTCTGTTATAATATTTTCAGTGGGACCTGGTTATCAATATCGATTTACCAGATGAATGAGGCAATAAGTTTTAGAGTGCGCTCGCCTTTGCTCTACTGCATGAATGATCGGCAGTTTTCAATTGCTGGCTATTCCCATGAAGAATTTTTTTTTTTTTTTGGTCAGCAGCGAAATACCTTTTGATGCATACAGTACATTCAGTGGTGAATGAATCTTGTTGACAATGAACAAGTAGTCACTGAATGCCAGGTGTTGTACAGGAATCTAAACCACAGGTGAATGCTGTGTTTTCAGCCGCGGTTTTCGGTCAAAGTATGTAACAAATTTCGATTCGTATTTATAGACTAAATAAAGTAGAGGTTTGCTTATTAATTATTATTATTATATTATTATTATTATTGTTTTTGTTGTTGTTGTTGTAAACTGGAATTCCAATTTCACGGTTATTCAGGACAATAAATTATAGTGGTGACCAGAAAAAAAATGACGTAAAAATCGAAGGAGATGACTGACTGTCAAGGGCAGAAGAAGTCTTCCTGAGGATCCTGTGTCCTTCCAGCAGAGGAAAATTCATTTTCGGATTTTTCGGAAAACTTATTCTGTTTCCCTCGCGTTGCTGCGTCATGTCTGCTCTCAAAGACTGACAGACTGAGTTCATAATAATCGTCATTACGGTGTTCACTGATGACCCAAGGGAGAAGACACTTCGATGTGGAAAAGAAATTAATTTCCCCACCCCACCAAGGCCGCCCCCTCCCCGCCATAAAAATGAGAGTTTTTAAAGTGATCTTAATGTTTATGTTGAGCAGCAATATATTCCACAGTATATTTTTATGCTGACTGCTGCTTTCATGATTGGGTTTGGAGTCGTTTAGTGCAAGAAATGACCCACACAAGTCTCTGTCTGTGTGTCTTGTGAAGATTCGTTCTGAAGATGATAATGCTCTGGGTCCCAACAGCAACTATTCTCTCTCCAAGGAACATTTCAGGATCCTGGAACAAGACCGGTATGAAACCCTGCCCTCAATTCATCACTGCTGAGACTGACTCGGAATCCACGGGGCGGCGGGGGTGGGGTGGGGTGGCGGTTTGCTGTTGATTGGAGGGAGGATTTCATTTTCGTGAGTCTGGTCATTCTTTCTGCGTCCCTTCTCCCCCCCATCCCCGCCCCCCCTGTTCCCTTGGCCTTTACACCCTACCTGTAACCCCGCCCCGAAATGGGGTGAGTAGCCACTTGGTTTCTTGAATACATATGTAATAGCTCAGTAGGGTTAGACTTCTGTGTAGATGGGATGAAAGAGGAAGCTTCACCTGTAGGGGAGATGAAAGTGACCCAGTTGGTGGAGGGATCGGACGCGTCGTTAATGAATCGGCTACGGTGTGAAGAATTCTGGAAGACTGACTGTGCGAGAGAGAGAGAGAGAGAAGAGAGAGAGAGAGAGAGACAATCTTGTGATCATATTTTGGACGCTTCGAGATTATGAGTAGAAAACGACATGTTGCAGCCTCTGATGAAATGTTAAACATTAAGAGTGGCAGGTGGGGAGAGAGAGAGAGAGAGAGAGAGAGAGAGAGAGAGAGAGAGAGAGAGAGAGAGAGGATAAGAGGAGACTATTTTCTTGCAAGACTGATCAGACCACCGCCCAAAGTAAATGAGCTGAATGTGGGCCGGGGAGGGAACATGGAGAGATATGGGAGCCCTTTTTCCCTCCTTCCAAGGGATGTTAAAGATTAACTGGTGTCACTTTGATAACGAATCACTTACAGAAGTTGAGATTCATTATTGTCTTTCCGAAAGATGAGCTACCGAGAAGAGGACAGCACTTTATCTGAAAAGATGTCATTCTCTTGACGTGGCTTGCCGGGAAACCATAGCATTTGGTGAGGATCGGGGAAACGACTTCAGAGGTTGCTTGGAGAAGTCCCGAGCAGGAATGAAGGAATAGAAGTGTATATAATTCAGCATCGGAAGGAGAGAGAGAGAGAGAGAGAGAAAGATGAAGGCTTGTGGCGACGAAGGGCCTGTGGAGATAGTGACGATGATGATGGTTATGATGATGATAGTGATGAAGGTGCTGGAGATGTCGAGGGGAGAATAATGGGGTTTTTATGATTAGAAAGATCGATCGAAGTTCAAAGCTTGAATGGAGAAGAGAAGAGTAGAGAGCGGAAATAGACGTCATCAATTTCGTGGGAATTCAGTCATAATTATGGCACAACCTTTTGCAACAATGCAAAGGTTGGTGTAGAACAACAAGAGCCACACTTCACAGGTAATTCATGAACGGAAGAGCGATGCTTATGCACAAATTATCCTGATTTTTTTTTCATCTTATCCCTGAGGGCGGAAAAATGAGAATGGTAATAATGAAATATTACAAATACTTCGATTCCTGAAGGGAAGGATTGAATTTGCACCGTCCATTCTCCCTGACTGTCTGGTGGGACTATCAGTCATTCGACGCCCAAGAGACATTTCAGCTACGCCTCTTGGCGACCATTCCCCTCCCCCCCTACCCCCCACCCATCTACTACTCAATTTTGCAGATGGTTTAGCAAAAAAAAAAAAACCTTGAGAATCATTTGCAGTATTTTCATGGGCCTTTGTATTTGGCGCTTGGTCCTTCCTTCCTTCTCCGGGATCTGAATCCCCCGCCCCCCTACTGGATGCCAAGAGAAATGAAGCATCATTGCCGTAAAGTCCACTTGTGGTTTGTTGACATTTTATTCATGACAGCCGATGGTGATTGGCCTTTCCTCTTCGTCATTTGCGAAGGAACCTCCAGCAACAGGAAGCTTGTCTCTCCTCTCTTACAGAAATACGTCCTGTGTTTCAATTCTGCTGTTACTTGGGAGGCCTCAGAGGGCCTCTGAACAGCTGGGGTAGCCTACCTGAGGTCCTCTTTAGAATTCGGGTTATTCCTTGCTGGAAACAACAAGGAATGGTTCTTCCAGAAGCCATTCTTCTCTCTCTCTCAGTGGTCAGATTTTCTCCCCAAAATATTCCTTCTGTTTCCTCATGTTTTGTTGTTTTGCAATCCGGGAACTGTTTCGCTTCATTTCGAACATTTTTCAGATTCAGTAATCATATCATCCTATGTAGACTCTTATCCAGGGCCTTGGGGGACACTGGCTCGCTTCTGTCGATAAGGAAATCTATTTTTTTCCGTTAATCTGCCAATGTTTTGAGAGTCGATTATTAAACGCATTTGCTTTCCATTATTTTTCTCTTTATGATATGACGTTTACGTAATGCATGAGCCAGTCAGTATATATTCAAGCAGTATATACATAGCAGGGAGAGGCACTCATGAAAGATAAAAGAATGAAAAGCCAAATATAAAATGAAAGAAGGGTTTATCGAGGCATTGATAAGACAAAAGTTTTGGAGGTCGGTTGCTGTCGATACTGGCACGCGATCTTCTTCGCAAAGGGCGCCCCCTTCTTCTTCCCCTCCCGACGGGCGATCTGATCTCTAACCTCGGCCTTTGTGGCTTTATT
>JANJGK010003575.1:80000-83260 GCA_039081455.1 Macrobrachium rosenbergii | reverse complement strand
GGAAAATCTATAGGCAGCACCAGCCCGTTTAACTTCCAGTATGCAAACAAACAAACGAACGTTTCAGAATTTTAATAATATACTGTACTGTATATGTACACACACATACACACACACACACACACACACACACACACACACACACACACACATATATATATATATATATATATATATATATATATATATATATATATATATATATATATATATATATATATATATATATATATATATATAGATAAATTTCTGACTCACGTCGGGATCGAACCCAGGTCTTTCAGGTGGAAGGCAAGGCCGCTATCCACTAGGCCATACAAGCCTAAAAGAAGTTGGAACCTGAGAGCAACTGCACCCAAGGAATTACCTAGGCAAGCTAACTGCTTGCATACCAGTGAGTTTTTTCCCCAACTTCCCGACTCAGCAATGACCCAATAGACAGCATTTCATTCGAATTATCCCTTCTGAGTGAATAAGATAGAAATAATCAACGCACAATCACGTGTGGAACAGAAATAAATTTCTGGCTCACGTTGGGATCGAACCCAGGTCTTTCAGGTGGAAGGCAAGGCCGCTATCCACTAGGCCATACAAGTCCAAAAGAAGTTAGAACCTTCAGAAGGGATAATTCGAATGAAATGCTGTCTATTGGGTCATTGCTGAGTCGGGAAGTTGGGGAAAACTCGCTGGTATGCAGGCAGTTAGCTTGCCCAGGTAATTCCTTGGGTGCAGTTGCTCTCAGGTTCCAACTTCTTTTAGACTTGTATGGCCTGGTGGATAGCGGCCTTGCCTTCCACCTGAAAGACTTGGGTTCGATCCCGACGTGAGTCAGGAATTTATTTCTGTTCCACACATGATTGTGTGTTGATTATTTCTATCTTATTCACTCAGAAGGGATAATTCGAATGAAATGCTGTCTATTGGGTCATTGCTGAATCCGGGAGTTGGGGAAAACTCGCTGGTATGCAAGCAGTTAGCTTGCTCAGGTAATTCCTTGGGTGCAGTTGCTCTCAGGTTCCAACTTCTTTTAGACTTGTATGGCCTAGTGGATAGCGCCCTTTCCTTCCACCTGAAAGACCTGGGTTCGATCCCGACGTAAATCAGAAATTTATTTCTGTTCCACACGTGATTGTGTGTTGATTATTTCTATCTTATTCACTCAGAAGGGATAATTCGAATGAAATGCTGTCTACTGGGTCATTGCTGAGTCGGGAAGTTGGGGAAAACTCGCTGGTATGCAAGCAGTTAGCTTGCCCAGGTAATTCCTTGGGTGCAGTTGCTCTCAGGTTCCAACTTCTTTTAGACTTGTATGGCCTGGTGGATAGCGGCCTTGCCTTCCACCTGAAAGACTTGGGTTCGATCCCGACGTGAGTCAGGAATTTATTTCTGTTCCACACATGATTGTGTGTTGATTATTTCTATCTTATTCACTTAGAAGGGATAATTCGAATGAAATGCTGTCTATTGGGTCATTGCTGAATCCGGGAGTTGGGGAAAACTCGCTGGTATGCAAGCAGTTAGCTTGCTCAGGTAATTCCTTGGGTGCAGTTGCTCTCAGGTTCCAACTTCTTTTAGACTTGTATGGCCTAGTGGATAGCGCCCTTTCCTTCCACCTGAAAGACCTGGGTTCGATCCCGACGTAAGTCAGAAATTTATTTCTGTTCCACACGTGATTGTGTGATGATTATTTCTATCTTATTCACTCAGAAGGGATAATTCAAATGAAATGCTGTCTACTGGGTCATTGCTGAGTCGGGAAGTTGGGGAAAACTCGCTGGTATGCAAGCAGTTAGCTTGCCCAGGTAATTCCTTGGGTGCAGTTGCTCTCAGGTTCCAACTTCTTTTAGACTTGTATGGCCTAGTGGATAGCGGCCTTGCCTTCCACCTGAAAGACTTGGGTTCGATCCCGACGTAAGTCAGGAATTTAGTTCTGTTCCACATATGATTGTGTGTTGATTATTTCTATCTTATTCACTCAGAAGGGATAATTCGAATGAAATGCTGCCTACTGGGTCATTGCTGAATCGGGGAGTTGGGGAAAACTTGCTGGTATGCAAGCAGTTAGCTTGCTCAGGTAATTCCTTGGGTGCAGTTGCTCTCAGGTTCCAACTTCTTTTAGACTTGTATGGCCTAGTGGATAGCACCCTTGCCTTCCACCTGAAAGACCTGGGTTCGATCCCGACATGAGTCAGAAATTTATTTCTGTTCCACACGTGATTGTGTGATGATTATTTCTATCTTATTCACTCAGAAGGGATAATTCGAATGAAATGCTGTCTATTGGGTCATTGCTGAATCGGGAAGTTGGGGAAAACTTGCTGGTATGCAAGCAGTTAGCTTGCCCAGGTAATTCCTTGGATGCAGTTGCTCTCAGTGGATAGTGGATAGTGGCCTTGCCTTCCACCTGAAAGACCTGGGTTGGATCCCGACGTGAGTCAGAAATTTATTTCTGTTCCACACGCGATTTTCTGTTGATTATACATACATACATACAAACAAACATATATATATATATATATATATATATATATATATATATATATATATATATATATATATATATATATATATATATATATATATATGTGTGTGTGTGTGTGTGTGTGTGTGTGTGTGTGTGTGTATGTATACATTTGTGTGTGTGCATACCTACATATTGACGCAATCGTATATATGACATTCAATTGTAAGGTCATAAATATACATGCACCTCCGTAAAATTGTATCTCTAAGGTAAAGTATTACATTTGACAGGCAAGTAAGAAATTGGCTATGCGATTCAGGTCTGATAATTCTCTTAAGTCAACTTTCTTTTTCTGAGGAACGATGGAATTGACGTGATCAAAGACTTCGATACTAGATAACCATGGGTTTTAAAAGGACTTAGTTCCTTTTCAGTCATCAAAGATATTAGAATGAGAATGATTTTCAAGTCATGAAATGAGAAGAAATTGCAATTAGTCAAAAAGAAAAACATGCTAGGAGGTAACTCAACAATATTTATTCACTCCAAATTTTGTTTTGCAGACAATCACATAACATAAAGGCAAGAATTATATATTTCTTTTTTGACATTGCACGGGGAAAAATATATATAGATTTTTTTTATATATTTCCTACAAACAACTGTTAAAGTATAGACTATGAATCTGAAAGTAATCATGATTATGCAAAATATAGTAAGAATTGTAATAGAATTATATAGTAAGAAAACAATATATTAGCTCACTTATCAGGTATTCTTTCACGAAAGATAATGA